>WYDI02022002.1:0-59179 GCA_009867235.2 Psittacus erithacus | reverse complement strand
TGGCAGCAGCAGTGGTTTGTGTTATACCTTAGTTACTGGACTGTTCTTATCTCAGCCTGTGGGAGTTACATTCTTTCGATGCTCCTCCCCATCCCTCTGGGAGCAGGGTGGGACAAAGAGGGGAGTGAGAGAGCGGCTGCATGGTTCTGAGTTAAGACTGAGCTTAAATCAGGACAAGAAGTTGTGCCAGAAGAGTGTGTTGGATACATGCGAGTTGTGGGTTTTTTTAAGAGCAGGGCATGGCAGAGTGTGCTTTGGTTGTTTTGAATATGTCAAGCAGAAATAAGAGGTTTAGAGTCAGTACTTTTTTGTATTTTATTCCTTATTTATGCTACAAATCATTGGCTTTTTTCTTTTTTTTTCTTTTTTTTTTATTTTTTTTTATTTTTTTTTTTCCAAAACCCCAGTGAGTGGCAGCTGAATGGAGAACTGAGGATGTTTTGCTCTGTACCAAGTGGTCAGCTGTAATGTGAAACAGCAGAGCAATTAAAGGCCATTCCTGCGGGTTAGCAGCAGTAGAAATTGAGCTTGTGTGGGGATGTATTTGTCATTAGTAAGAGCTCAAGATAGTTTACTCTGTTTTCTTAGTTAATTCTGTTTCCCTTGCTCCTTACATACTTTCTCTGTGGTAGAACATCTTTTTTCTGTTTAAAGCATGGGTTTGTTTTGACTCTTGATGAACTCCAGTCTTGACAGTACTAAAACAAGTCTGAGAAATAGCAAACAATTACTCATCAACACCAAACCCCAAATGCTGACATGCTGGTGGATCTTTTGCAATATAAGAAGCTTGACTTCTCACCAGCTTTTGAGAGGCAGACTTGACAGTTCATGTGTCTCACCCAAGCCCCCTCATTGCTTTTTCCATGTGCCTGATGTTACCTGTCTTGTTGAGTGTAGCACTGTAAGCTCAATGAGAGCTTGAGGATATGTTTTAATGAGGAGACAGCAGAGGCACTGAACAGCCTCTTGTTGAAAGGGGGAAGCTGGTTCAGATCTTCAGTGACAGAAAATGAACTAAACAATCCCAGTGACTGCCACTTCAGTGGCCGCAGGCAATTAGATTTGCTCCCCTGCTCCCACTGAGCTGCACCCAGAAACGAGAAGCCTAGAAGCCTACAACGATGACTTGGGTGAGCTGGATCCCTTTTGGTTAGGCTGTGTAGGAAGCTCAGCCATGTGCTCTTAACACTTTTCCCATTAAACTGTGGAAAATAGGTTTTGTTTCATGATGAACTCTGAAAGCTCTAAATTGCACATCATGTGATTTGAGTTTGCAGTGACCCAACTTCTGGGAGATTAAAGTAAGAAAACAAGTCATATTTATTTATTTATTTAATCTTCCCTTCCAACTCAGCAAGTTTGACACTACTATGTATACGTTCCCTCTTCTTGGTCTGTTAAAGCCTTTCACTTGTAAGATACATTCAGCTACGCATTGTATGTGCTTATGGAGTTCCAGTGGTTTGTCCTATGCTTGCTGTTAGAGTAGCGGTAGGGTTGAGAAACGAGTGTGGCGTGTTGAAATGACAGCCAAATAATTAGTGTTTTTCAAAAGTAAGAATAATTTTCTCTTGCTGAGCTCTTAAATACATCTTAAAGTAGAAATGAAACTTGAAAGATCAGTTGTTTTGATGCCATATTGTTGAATTTGGGAGGAAAATTACTTTCTTCATTTCAAACCCCCAAAAGTCTATTGACGGGAGTCTATGATAGTTTTCTTCCTTTTTTTCCCCTCCCTTCTTCAAATCCTGGCTTGATTGGATTAATTGCTAATTTTGCTTCAGGAGACATATCAATTGTCTTTAGAATTGTCAAGACACTTGTTTGTGAGAAAGCATTTTAAGTGTTTATAAGTTGTTCTTCTGCTTCAAGTGCTTAATAGGGACGTTCGCTTTGGTAGAGAGCAGTTGGGTTTGTTGATTCTATATACACAAACATGAGGTTTCCCTCCTAAATTGGGGGGAACCTTCGGAGCTGAGATTGCTTACTGCTTTCAGTTTACACTTCAGGTTTCTTCCCTTCACTGTACATAAAACGTTAAGTGTGCAATTATTGGAGAAGTAGTTTAAGGTATGCCTTAAGTTTGCTTTTGTGACAGCACTTAGCACCTTCCTTTGCATAAATAAAGGTAAGTGATTGCTCTTTAAAACTTTTTAAAGTGTTATGAAACACTAAATATGTCCTATTTGCATAGGAAATGTTGGCAATCTATTTTTGTGAGCAATGCCTGTAGCTGGTTCCTTACAATATGGTTTAGTTAATGTAGTCAGCAATAGAAAGGAAGATGTAGGCATGTAGACATTAACAAACAGGTGTAACTACCTGCGTTGGAGGTTGGAGGGGCTTTTTGTTGCAAGAGAAGTCCTGTTGTGAGGCTTGATTCTCAGAACTTCCAAGGCTGGATTTTAGTGGCAGTGTTTTCCTCTAGCCTGGCAAAGGGGAGCTAAGGTTTGTTCCCAGGGAGGTGGTGCATATTTTGAAGGTAAAAGAATGTGGAGTAAGTTGCATTTTCTGATACAAACTTTGAGTTAATATGACCAAATTAAACTAAAGAACTGCATGTTGCTGTATCTTGGGAAGCCTCTGTGTGCTGTTGCGATTACTGCTATTTGCTGTACTTTCTTGAAGGGCAGGTTGTCACTGGAGCTGAGCTGCTTTTGGACTTGCTGGTGAAGTATAAGAAATAAGTGGGAGTCCTGTGAACCAGAGATAGAGGAGTTAAAGTAGAGCTCAAATACACAAAAAGGATGTTTGGGAGACGCACTTCAAAGGCACAGGAAGAGACTATTACAGACATCCCGCAGCCGTTCTAATCACACAGAAATATTTAAAACAACTAAAATGCCTTTCCAGAAGTCTTCTGTTGTTGCCATGTTATCAGGCTGTGTTTGTTCTTCAGATGCTGTTGTTTTCCTACCTAGGAAAAAGATTTTCTATTTTTAAAGAAGAATTTAACGTCCTTCTTGGAGTGGAGAACTTAAAAATCTTCTTGTGTTTCTTGTACATACTACAAGTAAGGAATAAAATCTGGCTTTTATACTTTCAGGAGGCTGCCTTTGAAAACCATACCAAGCTAAAACAACAAAAACCCCACCAAATGCAAAATAAGAGGTATTTTTTTTGGAGCGAAGAGAAAGATGTAGATGTGCCCTCCCTTTCTCTGCCTGATTCTCTTAACAAACCCTGTACTAAAGCTGTTTGTATTTGGTCTTCGTCAGTTAAATATTTTAAGTGTGAACCAGTTTCTGGATCCAGCTAAAATGCTGCGCCACAACTTGGAGTGTTCAATTTCAATTTAATAGGACTGAGTTGAGACAACCAAATCTGTATCATCATGTATTCATACTGAGTTAAAACTATAGAGAGAAGTATTAATTCAACAGGCTTCCAAAAACGTTTCATAAATGTGTTATTAGTTTGGTAGTTTCAGGCAAATTTAACTTTTAAAAGAAGCACTGAAGAACTTAGTGCTCCAAAGTGTTGACCAAGTGCCTGGTTTTCTGTGTAGTTTTACTTTTATCCTGTACTCCCACAGTTTAATGTCAGATATATAGCTGATGCGTGCATCATAGCTACAGTCAAACCTCTTGAATTTTGAAACAGTTGACAGAAGCAGTAAGAAATTGAGGTTCTCATAAATTATAAGTTAAAAAATATTCCAGTTTTTACTTTCACATCTTCATCTGCTTACCGAGCTTTGGCTTGATGTTACTTCAGCAGCTAATTCTCAGTGTGTAACTGTGCTAGTTTAAACTGAAATGATAATAGAACCTGAACCAAGACAGTTCAACAGAGCTTTCTGCGAATGCCTGTGAAATGTCAGCTGTGTGCATTAAAAAAACCCAAGGCATAAAATACCGTGTAAACCATTTCCCTTCTTAAAGAAGAGTGCCAGGGCTGCCTGAAAGTCACTGAATGACTTGGATGGGCATCCCATTAAGTCAATTTTTCACTTCATTTTAACAATTTTAGGCTTCTGTCATTCTCAGATTGCTTCTTTTCAAATTATCTGCACTTCAAAGGAAGTCAAAATGCTCTGGTTAACAGCGGTTTTGTCCCTCTCCCGCCTTGCTGTGCTGCTAAGCTATGCTGGGCTAATTTGCTCCTTGAGGGCAAAACCCCCCTTGTTTCCCAATTAGGCTTAAATTCTCCTGGTTTGGTTGGTTTTAAGCGTTTCTTCAGTTTTACTGCAGAAGGAAGTGTGGTCTCAGGATGGGTTGGTGCACAGAGGAAGAACATTTGGCTTTTGCCTCCTTGTGCCTTACCCAGGAACTGGAGTCAGGGATTTAATTGGCATCTGCAGTTTGGAAACCACTTTGTCATTTGTTCTGCATGTTATCTTTATAATGACATGGCATGTAATTCAGTTTTAATAACACGCTGCTCTTGAATTGTACTGTGAAGTGTTTCATTTACAGGATTTTGCATGGCTTATGCAAACTTAAGTGTGGTTTTTTTTCATGGCTTATGGTCTCCAGCGTTACATGGAATAGAATCATGCTGTAGTTTGGGTTGCAAGGGATGTTAAAGCTCGTCTAGTTCCAGGGGCAAGAACACCTTCTGCTAGACCAGGTTGCTTCAAGCCCTGTCCAACCTGGCCTTAAGCACTGCCAGGGATGGAGCATGGGGAAGGAAGCTGTCTGTGGGTTTGCACAGCAAGCATAGTACACAAAGCAGCAGCTTTTTAGACAGGTATGTTTATGTAAGAATAGAATTTCAGACTTCCCTCAAGGTGATTCAGGTAGTGCTGGTAAGATGTATTGTCATACAGATTCTCCTGAAGCAGGCTGCTTTGCTTTTTCATACTGGCTTTGATAGCAAGTCTTCCATGGGGAATGGGCAGAGCTTTAACAAAAATGATATTCAGCTACCCCATCAGACAGTGGCTTTCAAGGCCAGAACATGTTGCGTGTGTGTTGGGGTGCTGCCATTTCTCTCTTTATGAAGCACTGTTCTCAGAAACTTGTGAAACAGGAGTGTATTACCTCTATGAGGGGTGCTTGCAGTGCTTTGGAGTTAATCAGTCCTCTTCAAACTGAAAGCTTGTCTGCTTTAATTTCATCATGCAAGCAGTGTCATTCCTTTACTTGAACTGTATTAAACTGGCTTTTGCCGAATTGTCTGTGATCAGGGTAGGATGTAGACCTCATAAATAGGCTCTGAAACCTCTCAGTAAAGATATTTAACAGCAGGGTGCATGCAAGAGATGTCTTTGATCACTTGATATGATTTAGTTTTACAGAAAGTGAACTCTTCTTTAGAGGGGGCGAATACCCTTTGACTTCATTTTCTGTTCTGTATCTGTGCTGCTCTGCTTTTTTAAAGAGAATAGTTTCTAATGGCAATGAAACATCCTCCAGAACTAAGTTTAAACCTGAAGCTGCCAATTGCTGGGACTGAGATTGGAAGCTGCTCGTTGATTTGAATTGCTGAATGGATGAGGATGAGTGGTTTTCATTGGAACTCTGTCAGTAGCTATCATTACTGCAAATCTGTGGCTTTTAGAATCCCTTCTTTTTCCTATTGGATTAATTTCAGTTCTCTGTCTCAGTCCTAATACCTTGTGGTAGGAATTTCTGAGAAAATGAGAAAAGAAAATGTAGGCAAATACACTTTTTTCCCCCTCCCCATTTAAAAAATACCTGTGCAATGATTTCATTGAGCAAACACTTAATTTTCATATTTCGGGTACCAAACACTGGGGTTGGGGACTGGCACTGCACATGGCCAGAGAGATGCCTGATACTAACCATCCTTGTGATAAATCTGGTATATTTGAGTGCATTATGAGGGGCTTGGAATGGCATTTTTCAGAGCCTTATTGACTAGGCATTAGATTTTACAGATACTGTCTATACTGACATTGGTGTGTCTGCTTGCAGCTGCTTTTTGCTAAGCAGACTGAGCATACCCCATCTGTTTTTGTCTGGTGTTTTCTGGTTTTTGGCTTCTGATTACTCCAGTAAGTGAAGGCGGATGAAATGGAAAAGTTAACATAGTTTGGTTTTTTTTCCTCGGCAAAACTAATACAAAGTTGCCTTTATCCTTATATTTTCCTTACCTTATGTCTAGATTTTTCTCATTAGAAACTACTGTGAAAGAGAACATCTGTTTCCTTAATTTATGGAAAAAATCTTGAGTCAGAGATCTTCTTCCTGCAGATAGAACCAATGTTGAAATAGGACTGTAGCTTTATAGACTCCTCTTCCAGGTTTTTTTGCTGTTCTTTCCCCCCACTGCAGGCATCATGGAGCATGAGAAACCAACTGTCCTCCGTTTTCTGGCGTATGTCATCATATAATTCTCTATTTATGTACCAGTAGAAAGACCCCGAGTCCTCCAACTTTGAAAAGAAAGTTAGACTGGCGTTAGAGTTGAGCTCTTCAGAGCTGAGATTCCAAGAATCCAGTGTTGTTCTTCCCTTACTCTTGGGTTATGTGGAGACGTGGCTTGCATCAGGCTGGGCTGAATTAGTTTTTCAGTGTTTGCTCTAATGCTCAGCCATCAAGTAGCCCTCACTAAAAACATGGGGAACTGCTTACATTAAAAATCCCTTCAGGCTCAGCTTCAGGAGTTTGAAGTGTGTTATCTAGTACTGCAACATACTTGAAAACCCAGGTGTTGGCTTAAAATTGTCTTGTGTTTGTTACCAGAATGGGAAGTTTAGATGGTTCAGTCAAGCCATCTTCAGGTTGGTGTTTTGGTTTCTTCTCATAGTTTCTTTGGCCATCAGGTGTGATGTCTTTGAAGGATAAGGTTTCATCCTGTTCTGACAGATCTGACTGCTGCAGTATGTGTCTCCATTGCCTGAGGGGAGACCACATCCGTCTGTTTTAAAGTATATAGACTGTTAAAACTTACATGTAACACAAGTGGGTATTAGAGGCTTCAACATTTGCTGAGGAAGGCTACCAATGGCAGTTCTGGGAGCAAAAACAAGGAACCTTTGAACTTGGATTTCCAGAATTGAACCCTGACTGCATCAGGTCAGTGTTTAACTGATTTTCACCTGGCTGGAAGTGACAGAGGAAAAATGGTGGCTTTCTGTATGTGTGTATTTGGCTAAAAAGTGGCATCATCGCAGAAATAGCATCTTTAGTCCTACATTTAGTCAGAATCCTAATAGTCAAGCTGGAGGCACATCTACCTGTTTGGTTTTTGGAGTGGCAGGAGCCTTGTTTCAGGTTGCATTTGAATACCATAAATCTGATCAGGCTTAATTTCATCTGCCAGCAGCAGCGGAGCCTTGACTTGCATCCTGGGGGACATGACAGAATGAGTTTCTACAGATTTCACTTCTGCAAAACGTGCTTGATCCCATTCCACTAGCTTTCAGAATTTGTCACTGGATTCAATGGAAAAGTAAACTTATTCCTGACAACTGCAGAGCTGTTGCTAGCTGATCTGTAGCAATCTTTGATCTTTTTGACAAGAAAAGGTTATCAGAGTGGGATCTGAAGTGTTACCTACAGCTGATGGATTATTACTGATGTTTTCCCCCCATGGCTCTGGAGTTATGGCTTGTGTGAAGTCCTCTGAACTCAGCACATTGGTAATTGTGTGGGAACACTGCTTTGAGTCACCTGTAATACAGCTGAACCTCTGTGCTATCAGAGGGTGTTCAGCAGTAGCCAGAGTTGTTGAATTGTGCAGTATATATGTACATCTCCTCCCTTTCTTACCCTGTTGGTAATAATCCTGTGATCATGCTCCACTGAGACTGCAGTTGAACAGCAATTAGAGTAACTCTGGGTGTGCTCACCCCTGTGTGTTCTGCTGAGCACTAGGATGGGGAGGAGGAGATGAACACCTATTTGTATGCGTGTTAAAAACGAGTTATATGTGTGCAAGTGATAAGCTATCTGTTCATTTGCTATGAATGTTTGTGCAGGCTGCTAGCTTTGCAGATTTGGTCTTGCTGTCTCCGGCTTTAAGAGTTAGTTTATGGATTGAAGTGCACAGTGGTGAGATGATGTGACTTGGATGGTGATTACAGCAGTGGCCTTAAAATTTAAGCAGGCTTTTACTTAAGCAGGGTGCAACTCTGTTGCTTTGAGGGGCTGCAGCACCTTTGACCTCATGAAATTGCCTTGTCTGCTTTTGGTGAAACCTCTTTGTGGTTATGTGTGGAGCGCAGGTTTTTCAACCAGTGATTTGTTAAAGGTTTCTATTTTGTTTTAATTGTGTAGGACACCAGATGATCTCTCCAGGCAGATCGTGGCCCTGCAGCAAAGGGAACTTGTGCTGAAGGAGCAGAACTCTACCATCACGAGCAGGTGAGTGATACCAATGATGGATGCTGCTAGCAAAACACTGCTTTATTAAAGTGTATAGAAAGAAAACTAGGACTGCAAACTGAGAGAACTGCTCTTCAGATTTCTTTGCTGTTCTGTGGAGCCCTCTATGCTATCTTCTGTCTCATGTTGATGAAGAGTTTATTGCTTACTTAAGTCCTTGCAGGAAGGAAAAGATGAAGAACTGTGGGTGGATGCAGCGAAGAGTTTATCCAGCTTTATTTTATGAGCTAAAGTGTTCACCATAAGGCGAAGTGAGCTGCTTTCCCAGACCACTTCATCTTGAAAGGGAATGTCAAAGCAAAACGTGTAAAGTAGCCATCTGTATATGGATAGCAGAGTAAGAGATCTGAGGACTGTGGTTTGACTAAAAGACCAGTTTGTGTAGATGATAGTGGAAAAGTCTCTTTCTAGTTTTGGTGTCAGAGTACTGCTAGGCTTTGGGAGGAGCAGTCTGTTTATAGGGAGAGATCTGTATTTGAAGCTAGAGGCTGTTTAAGCCTTTGCCTTGATGGAGGAGTATTTGATAGGGGAAATGCCAGAGCTTAACTTTCCAGAGTGCACTGGATGCTTGTAGCATTTAACGCAGTTCCGTATCGTGCCAGAAAGTGCTTCTTATTCTTGTTGCACATACTCTTGCTTCCCACACTTTTATTTCCTCATATTAGGATTCCATTGTCTATTCCTGTTAAAAACAATAACTCTCTTTTAAAAAGTCTCTAGGACTGTTTGCATTGCCAGGCTGTTCACTGACTTGTCTGAGCAACAGAAGTGTGGAGAATTTGGTGTAAATGTGTTGAATGTAAAGCAGTCAACCACTAAGAAACTGGGCACTGGACAAGCACTCTTAGTTGGGCTGCATTCACTAATGTCTCTTGAGGTATGTGGTAGATCTTGGTTCAAGAGGTGATCATGGTCTGGGCTCCGCCTTACTAGTGATGGGCAGGATTCAAGCTGGGTCTTAAAAGCTTTGTGTGTGCTGCTGCTTTTAATGAAGCTATTTAGTCAGTTGCAAAATTGTTCGAGCAAAGTGTAAATTCCTGCGAGTGCAGCCAGCCAGATTGTTCTGTGGTTTCTGCTAAGAACTTTAAAAGGGTGAAAAATACCTCACCAGTATAAGAAAGACATTTCATATATTAAAAATAAACCAAGCAAACCCTCAAAGCCACAGTTGATGAAATGCTCAAATGAAAGAATGATAGTTATGCTTGAGTTCCTGATTTATATTTGGTTTTAGGCTCCTTCTCACAGCCTGTCAGAGAAATGCTTTTTCTAAATATATTAATGGCCAAAGGGAATCATCTGCTGCAAAAGCAGCCTTTTGGTAGTGCCTGTTTCATGCTGGATGTAATTGTGCCAATTTAGTTGAAAAATAAAAACATGATTAAGATTACTTTTTGATTTGAAGTGAAATGGGCTGTAAAGCTCCTTCAATTAAAGTTCTCGCATTTTCTTGACGCAATGCTGTGTGTGATTTCTGAAACTGATAATTTTGGCTCTCTCCTGGCACATACCTTATTCTGTCTGAAAAGGGAGGCAATAAGGTACATTTTTAAAAGCCTTTCATTACAGATGATTTGAAAGTTCCCAAGAGAAGGTCTTTGGGAATAAAACTGTGTTAAGGAAGCAAATCTAATTTTCTCTTTTCCCTGAATCTTTTCCAGATTTAACTGATGGTCTTTTATTTGTTTCATAATTGTGGTCAGAATGGTCTGCGTATTACAGTAACTTAATATGTGATCACGACTCCCTCTAGTGATGGAGCCCAGCACTTATTCAGCTTTCTATTGTTATTTTCAACCACAAGTTCTTTTGGCCTTAGTTGAAACGTGTCTTCAGTGCTGATAGTACTATGTTTGATTTAGCTGTTGGTTATGTGTGTATAGAGCAGTGTACAGTACAAACACAGAATATTTTTTGCCTACCCTAAGAAGCTTTGATTTAATTTTCTCCATTAAAATTAATGATTTGGTAGATGCTTAAGAAAACATCCTCAGAAGTTGTCATCTGAATTTAGTTTTATAGCAGTGGAGAATCGCAGATAGTCCTGGCTTACCTGTGCAGAATTCAGTGTAGCAGAAGAGGTTTGAGCGTTGTATTAAACATTCCCTAAATGGCTGGTATTGAGTCTTTGTACACTGCATCTGTTTGGTTGCCACTGAACTCTTAAACACAGGCAGAAGGATGCCTGGAAGAGGTTTTTGTAAACTGTTTATTCTTTCAGTCCTTTCACTGTAGTCTTCTAGGTTTTTATTCCCACTGATGGTACCTTTCCTACATTGCTTAGTGAGTGTGATAGACATTTGCCAGCTCCTGTTTGTCTTCCAAGGTGACAAATAGTCACCAGTTTTTTTTTCATGAAAGCATATGCTTGGTAGTGAAGCAGGAGCTAATTGCTGTTGTAGCGGTCTATGAGCAGGACTTCACTTCAGAAAACAAACCAGGCATGGACAAGGTATCACAAGGGAACAGTTTGTAAGGTCTCTTCTGGAAAAAGCCCTGGAGACAAATCTAGCCCAACTGCTCTTCAGCGCCCTTTAGTTTATCTAGAATGGGAAGTTTTGCTGTTATGGTTTGACCTCAGCTGGCAACTCAGACCCTCACAGTAACTTGCTCACTACCTCCATAGGATGGGGAGAGAATGGGAAGGATAAAAGTAAGAAAACAATTGGGTTGAGGTAAAGACAGTTCCGTAAGTAAAGCAGAAGCTGCACGCACAAGCAAAGTAGCGCAAGGAATTCATTCGCCACTTCCCATGGTCTGGCAGGTGTTCAGCCATCTTCAGCACAGCAGGGATCCATCATAGGTAACAGTCACTTGGGAGGACAAACACCATCACTCTGAATGTTCTCCTTTCCTCCTCCTTCCCCCAGCTCTATAAGCTGAGCATGATGCCGTATGGTGTGGAATATCCCTTGGCTTAGTTGGGGTCAGCTGTCCTGAATGTCCCCTCCCAATTCCTTGTGCACTCCCAGCCCACTCACTGGTGGGGTGAGGAGCAGAAAAGTCCTTGGCTCTGTGTAAGCACTGCTCAGCAGTCACTAAACATCGCTGTTTCTAGCACAGATCTAAAACACAGCCCCATACCAGCTACTGTGAAGAAAATTAACTCCACCCCAGCCAAACCCAGCACATATGGTATACAAACACACTGGTAACAGCATTTTCCAAATGACATATGGCTTAATTAAACTGACTAAATTTATTTTGTCTCATTTTTCCATTCTTGAACTGCTCTCCATTTATTACTGTTTATATTTTAGAGCCAGTGTTTCTGCTATTAAAAAGGCAGTACAGTTCATCACACCACAAAAAGGCTATACTGCTGTAAATGAGCCCCTGCATTGATATTCCATTCCCCCTGCTTCTGGCGTGGGGGATCTGAAGGGCAGTCTGTGTTTTGTGTAACTCCTGCGATTGCTGGTGTCTCAAGGCTTCCTAGAGAACAAATGGCAATGCATATCATATTTGCTGTACAGCTCAGATGGGATGCTTTTAGACACAGAACCACAGGACTGAATTTCCTGAACAGTGGGTTTAAATCAGTTTCTTTTAGCAGTGATTGTTTACATGTTGGAGTTGTGTAGGCTCCCTTGGAGCTTGCTATTTTTGCTAGGAAGGAAAACCTTCCTGTGGTGCTAGAATGGAGAAGAGGAGAAGCTTACTCTTTTAGTGAACACATAAGTAGCAACTCACTTCTCCTCTTTGCAACTTCAGGATTGCTGAATGAAGTATCTGAAAGTGCCATTAATAGTGTGAGATGGAATCTCACTGCTGTTCTGGAGTGTACTGCTACAAGTTGTGTAAATAGAGTAAATTATACTTGCAGCAGTAACAGCAGGAAGTATCATGGAGCTCTAACTGCAGAACAAAGATAACAACCCAAATGTTTAAAAGCTCAAAAGAAGATTGCTTAGGGCCACCTTGATACCTGCTGTACCTGCTCTGCTTTTCGGGACAAGGTAATGAAAAAAGGGTGTTTAATTAGTGGCTGAGTTGAACCATGCAGCTGTCATTACTGTAAGCACATTTTTCCCCCCAGCAAATGGATGCTATAGATGTGGTACTTGAAAACTACTATTTCAGGAAGAGTTGATAGTTGTAGCTTGTAGTATGGAAAGTTGACCAAGCAGTTATAAGCTTTTGTCTTAAGGAAAAATGATGGAGTAGTTAACATTATTTTTTGAGACAGAAAAGAGACATTTATTTTTCCAGAATCCTGTCTGCATATTTGCAGTCTCTGCTGAGATTTCCTGCAACAATCCTGGCAAAGCATTCTAGAATTTGAAATGTAAGGGAAAACTTCCCCTCTGGTCAGTGTTGTTCTCTGAGATGGCTGAGCAGCAAGGAATGGTACTGCTTTTACAGTTTGATCTTTGCTTCAATTCTGAAAGACAGGCTATGAAAATGAACTGTTTTGATTACTTGCAATCTCTCCCAAAGTGAGAATTCGTTTTCTACTTCTGTTCTTATTGTCTAAGGCTAATATTGATTTTGGACCATTGAGGTGTCTTCTAGGAAGTCAAATAAAAGGAAACAAGTAACGTTAGTACTGAGCAGGATGAAGACACAAAGCAAAATAGAAAAGCAATAAATCTTTGGTTCTGGTGTTGGGATCCTGGAGCTGATGGTTTTTTCCCATCACGTAGTGTCAGAAACCCAGCCATATGTTTTGACGTATAGTTTCATATGTGAAAAGCAATAGATGGAACATATTTCCTCAAACATATTCTTTCTTCAAGTGCTCACAGAGCTCTGTTAAGAGACGTGGCTGTTTACCACCTTTATTCATATAAATCATGTAAAACTGATTTACCCAAAGAACCTGCTTGCATGTGTTGTTGCTTAAAAATGAAATCAACTAAAGCATTGAAGGCTGGGGAATGTAGATAGCAAACTGAACACAAAATGCTTTTGAGTTGGGCAGCAGGGATTTGATTTAATAAAAACCCCAATGAATGAGTGATGATAAGCTCAGAACCATCCATCCCCATAAGTGCTGTTAGCTCAGAAGTGTTGTAAACCTATTGCCCATCTTCTCTTTTCCTTGGATGTCCCAAGGAGTGCCAGTCATAAATTTAAATAGACCCTGTCAGACTTGCCTGTATCTTCTGGAAAGCTGGGCAGAAGTTTAATTACAGTGAAGTGCCTTTTATCTGACAGAAGTGCTGCCTTTCTAATAGGCTTTATGAGTTAGTTTGTGATCAAAAGCAGCACTTAATGTCTAATATAGGACAAGGTAGGGACTTTCTTTTTTCTTCTCCTGTTCATCTGTGTGGCACATTGCACCTTGATTTCTGTTGAAGGTGTGTGTGTACCTAATACCAGGCAAATGTGTATTCACAGCGCTTCAGGGCGATATTAACTGCTGACAGGTTCTGCATTCATTTATTGAGTAATATTGTGAAGGAATGACTAGGAGGTGTGTTACTTTTTCTCTTCTCCAAAAGTAATCTTTCATGCATTTTTATACCAGGAGTAGTTGATAGGGTCCCATCAAGTGACCAATCTACTACAAATAGACATATTCAAATAGTAAGTTTCCAGAGGAACATCTGGTTGTTTGTGACTCTAATTGAGTAGATACAAAGCTGTTCTAGTTCTTTTTTATATCATGTACTTAGCCCTTCGCAGAAAATAGGAAGGCAAAAATAATTTAGTCAAGACATTGACTTATGCTTCCAATTCTAAAACCACAGAATTTTGCCCAGACCTTTACTTTTCATGATTGTGCCATTTTCAGTCTGATTTCCTGAGGAAGTGAGGCTTATTACAGTGCTTTGTGTGTGTATGTAGATGAGATTGCCTGTGCCTACCCCACGCTGTTGAACTTGCTGGTTGTGTTCTGTCAAGTTTAGCAGATGGGAGAGGTCTCAAAAATAACGAATTCCAGCAAGTTTAAGGAAAACAGGTCTCAATCTCCAGGAGAGACATCCTGTTGCTGCAGAGGTCATGTCCTGTTAGGCACTGGAGCTCTGCAAGCAAAAAACTCCTCTTAAATGTCACACAGAGAAGGAATTGCAGATCATGCCTCCTTGGCCACTGCTCATTCAGCCTTGAGACTGGCAGTAAGGGAACGCTGCTCTGATTCCACAAGTTTCTGCTATGCCATGTTTTCTAAAGGCTTGCATTATTTGTTAGTATTGTGGTAGTGTTGGTATCGTTTTTGTACTGTTGGTATGAGAAATGGAAGTCTACTTGAGTCAATATTCATCTTCGGAGAGAGAATTTCATAGGTAACCAGGTTCTGGAGCTTATGAAACTAGTCTTTTTCTGTTAGAAAGAAAATATATAAGGAAAGCCTAAAGAAAAGCCTGCAGGGGACAGACATAGCTGTAATTGTGCCATCTTTTCAGCCTGGAGCTCTGTACAAACTGTGTAGTGCAAAACCAGTAAAAATAATGATATTTGGTTTGTTACCTTATGTTTGTGCTGCTTGGAAAACATTCAGGGCTAATCTGTGCAATGCCTCTGCTCAGTGCTCTAATCACTTCTAATGATGAACAAATTGTAGAAGCTGTTTAACTCTGTTCTTAATACTATTTTTTCTTGCTCCATGATTGTGATTGACACTTGGTGTTCCTACTCCCATCCCTGATGTATGTGCATGTTGTTATAACCAGAATGAATGATAACTTTCATTTGTTAGCATCCTCTGGAGGTACTGATTCAGCATTCCCTTGGGTTAGGCAGGTAGCAGTGTGTATTATTGGCCAGAAAACTATGTAAAGATGATCAGTGAATTTGATAGGAAGCATAGGCTGTTCCTGCTGGCGTGTTGTACAGCAGACATGGTGTTTCAGCACCTAGCTGCACTGTGGCAGTTAGGGAAGGAGCAGTTTGCCTAACATTTCATGTATGCGTGACTCACACCTGCTCTATGAATCTTTCACTTGTGTGAGACTAGAATTCCTAAAAATCTGAGGCGAAATAGTTGTATGTTAATACCAGGCCAGAGTTCTTGGAAACTAGAATGAGCATTTAGATTGAAGCAATTTGAAGTCAAAACTCATCTATTTTCATTATCCTTTTTAGCAGGGAGATGCTATGATCAAACTAATGATCTAAATGAGGCTGATGGGCCAAAGGAAATGCCCCACGTCCAGGTTGTATTTGTGATGTGAATACAAATATACAAATTATAATCTCAGCTAAGCAGGAGGCAGCAGCACAAAAAATACTCTCCTTTGAAACCAGTAATATTTAAACCCATGAATTCAGCCCGTTGCCAAGCTTTGCATAGAGCTCTGGGAGTTGTAGTGCTTTTGTTTTTTCAGTGCTTAGGCATTTCTCTTACTGCCTCTGCCGTGGGGCAGTAAGCCTTGAAAGATTGTGTATGAGCCAGAAAAAAGGAGGGCCCTTCAGTTTGATGGTATCTGTAGAATCAGTCTGGAAGTGATAAGGATGGTCCCGTGGTTGAGGTAGGAGAATATGGCCTGAGAAGTCTGGAGTTAGTTTCTGGAAAAGCTTTGTGTTTGCTTGGCTTGAGCTGTGTTATTTCATGCCATAGCTTGAGTTTCTCATATTCTAACTCAGAAGACCACATTAATGAAAACGAACATTGCTACATATCCTGTCTACTGCGCACCTAATTATTTTAAAGGCAATAAAAAAACATTAATTCCTTTCTATCTGTACCTATTAAGATTTTTTTCTTCTTTCTTAGTTCCCTTCTCTCCCAAAAGCAGTCGTACAGGTTTCTTCACATATAGTATCTTAAAATGATAGTACTGACCATGACTCTTGGCCTGTCCCTTTGAAATGTTGTGTTAGTTGTCAACAGTCGAACAAGGTTGTGTATAACATGTCTCTGAATTTGTAATGCTGGTACTGCAATACAGTTTTCCTGAGCAGGCATTAGGAGCCAGAGGTGGCCTGGTGACAGAACGCCACTCATTCACTTGAATACCTATTGCAGGTGCCATAAGAACAGGGGTCTGGATAGAAAAAAATCCAGAGAAGCCTCTGGATTGTTCTATGGTACTGTCTATGTTGTTCATTTTAATCATATGGTTTCCCAGTGCTGAGAGGGGAGTGGGGACAGCCAGAACACACTGAGACATTTTACCAGGGAAAGCATGTATTCTATAGGGTCTTGTAACTGCTGCGAAGTGGTGTCAGTTCAAACACTGAGCAGAATATGATCCTGTCTAAAAAGATAGGTTGTGTTGGTAGGGATGTCTCCATCAGTTGGTCATATCTACATGTAATCTGTGCTCAGCTCTTGAGCTAATTCCTTGTTTAATAGTTTCTCATCTGGATCACATCAACCTCAACTGTGTGACCTCTTCAGCCTGCAATTATTGGTGTTTTCTTTGTGTTTTCATTCCAACATTCTCTGTGTCTGTATGCACATACGAATGTGTAGACCATGGTGCCATATAGTAAATGGGGGAAATACTGTATGTATATAGCTGTTGGTGGGAGGAGGGCATTTGTAGTTATAAATAGTTTCCTAATGTCGGTGTTTTATCATCTATACAAAAGACATATGGCTTGAAAAGTTAAATCAAAAAGTAAGCTGCCTTGTCTTTTTTAGCTGTGTAAGGCAGAAAAAAACTTGTCATAAATTATAGTCAACCCCCCCCTAAAAAGCAGCTTTCTTTTGCTGCTCTGAAAGTTAAATGACTAATGTGCATAATTTATTTGAGCATCTGTGCTAAAAACTTGCATACCAAGTTTGAGTTCAATGTGATCAACAATGGCGAAAATTAGGATTTATCATGGAAATGCTGACGGATATGAACATGTGTAGGCTAAACCGGTGCCTGACAAACCTTCTTATTGTGCAATGCTAATGGTGAAACACATTTTTTTTTCCTGCTGTAATTGCCTTTCCCCCCTCCTCATCTGCTTAATTTTCTCCTTTTCAAACTCGGTGGGTTTAGCTGCACTTCATATTCGGATTCCTGCTTTTTCTGGAATCTGCAGAAAACCTCCGAAGTTGTGCTCGTGATATTCCGAAGCATAAGATAACCCTGAGCTCTCTGCGTGAGCGCTGGGAGGAGGAGGATCAGCGTCCTGAGCTGTAGCTGGTGCTCTGCAGTAGCGTGCACCTAACAGAAGATGGTGCCGGCAGCATTGGCAGCTCCTCTGTCTTTCTTCCCCTCCTCCTCCGCCTTCTCTGTCTTGCACAGGCACGGTGCTGTCACCAGGATTATAAATTCTGGAGCCAATTAGCTAAAAACTCTTACAAGTGAAAGGAAAGAAACGAAAAGCTGCAGAACATCTTGACGTGAATATGCTTGTCTTAGAAACTGCTCTGTGGAGAGCTCAGATGTAGCCTTTTGCTATAGCTCTGGTGCAGCTTTGGGTGAAGTATCAGATACTTTTGAGGCATCTGGTTAAGGAAGGCATAGTTGAAAGAGTCAAGCATGGGAAAACAAGGCAAGACCTTGAGGGTGTGTTTGTGCCTTGACAGTGTTTCCTTCTTTCTCCATCCTTGCCACAAGATTTCATGTTAAAGGAAATGTACTGATTTTATTCTATTATTTTCAGATTCCAAAGTAGACTGATCTCGGTTCTTGCATAGGCATCTATCAAGACAGCAGGCATGTTTGCTGGCAAGAGTGGTGCGGCCATGCTCTGTTGCTAAGAAGAAAACCTGACAATTTCTCAGTGCATTCCTTTTCTAGGAATGTATGACTCCATAGGGAAGGAGATGGGGTAGAGCTGGAGGTGGGTTAAGGAGGGGTTGTTGGCATCTAGTCCAGTTATTTTGTTGCTGGTGGCTTTTGTTTTTCTTCAGCCATACAAGGAAAAGCTGCAGTAAGATCTGACATTCAAAGGGCCCTCTGGGGCTGGAGGCTTGATCAGAAGGCTTAGGCATTGTACTCTGTTAGAGTTCAGAACAGTGTTCTAGCAGCATGCAATTTCCTTTCTGTTATATTTCATCTATGGGCTGTTTTCACGTATTTTCAATATTTAAACCAATGTTCACAGGTTTGTCAGTTTTAAACCACATTTTCAGTGGTAAGAGATGGAAATTGATAAAATAGCCCACAAAAACAATCCCAATAAAAACCCACAACACAACCTCCCAGTTTTTCTCTTATTCAAGCAACAAAAATCAAATTATTATGAGCAGAATAACTCCTGAAGAGGCATTCTGCTCCTCAGCCAGAAAAAGCTTTTGAAATATTCATGGAAATAAACTAAAATGTGTCCCTTTCTGACTCTACAAATAAGAGATTATCAGATCCAGCCCATGGCAGTTGCAGCACATGGAGTTCAAAGTACCTACAACTAATAAGAGGGGGGGTGTGCTTTAAGAAAACACTGAGGTTCTTATACTGACAAACTAGCACACATCCATGGGTTATCCTAAGGAAAACAGTCCTTCCTGCACCTTGTATTGGACGTAACAGTTGTCACCAAGGCAATGCATTAATTGACTGTTAGAAACCAAACGTATCATTCATGTTGATGCATCTCCTTCAACAGCAAGACTGAAGTCACTTCAGCTCTTTGGTAGCTTGGAGTGTGCAGCAGTGCTGCTCACATCCCCTCCAGCTGAAGCAGGCCGAATCCTGTGCCACCAAGGATGTAATTGCAGCACAGGTTGGCTGGCTGTGTCACACTCCCAGCTTATTGAGTGAACTTGCTCCTCTGGGTCTTATGCCTTGGTTTTCATTCTACAAGTCTTGCCTTGGTGTAAGGATTGGAGCTTGTTGAAGTCAGAGTGCATTTTGATGATTCACAGGAGAATCAGCAAAGCAAGGTTTGTAAGGAGGAGTAATACCTTTTATTAGACCAAATGATAGGATTAGCAGACAGACATGAGTTTGGGCACACAGCCAATGCTCAGATCTGATATAGAAGCAAAAGCCTTCAAGCTAAATGCAGGTTAAGAACAATTGCCCTGAGTTTAACTTCATTAATCAACTAGACAATTTGAGAGAGAAGATAGTGGGCACATTTGGAACGGGGGAGGTATCAGACCAAAGAGATGTAATGGGTGTCAGCATCTATGAGAGGGACTTGATCTAAATCATTCTGATACATAACCAGGGTTTTGATAGTCAACCAGTTGGTAGTATGACCTTTCTTCATATCACAGAATCATAGAACGATCTGGGTTGGAAGGGACTTTAAAGACCAGCTAGTTCCAACCCCTGTGCCATGAGCAGGGACACCAGATAGACAGCGTACATCATGTTTTTGCTGGAACCATATACAAGTAACTGCTGTGTTTCCCTGACTCAGCACTGGCATGTCAGACTTGCAATTAAGGGGCCAGAACTTCAATTTCATATTAACCAAAACTACTGTTTTCTGTACTGTTGATGAAATCACACTGTTTGACTTATCTCCTCTGGGCACTCAGCTGGAGCAGCAAGTCTGAACCTGCCGGTACAATGACTCCTGAGTGAGTTTTGCTTCATTTGTCCAAATGTGGTGTAGGATGAAGTGCATTCCCTGAGATACAGTAATTCTGCCTCTTGCACTGAATGCTGTGAGCTCTGCTGATGCAGGGGAAGGCCAGCTGTAGGTCCCCATGGGGTGGTGATGTTCATGGCAAAATCCTTTTCAATTTTGGGTATCCATTTGGACTTTATAGGGCAGCATAATGTGGTTCTTTCTTTCGAATGTTTTTTAAGCTGCATCCTATTTAATAAAAGTGCACCTCTTTTGTGTTACCTGTATCATTATGTGCAGCGTAGTGCGCAGCCATGAGGAGTAAGTCTCTAACTTGCCTGAGAGTAATAATCTCATTTTAACAGTGTATTTGTCAGATTTTTTTTCTTTCCTGATTACATCTAAAAGGAAAAAAAAAAACCCCATGCAGATAATAAGAACTGTGATTATAAAACCCAAGCAACAGTAAGATAACCTGGGGCAAAGTGCTGCCTAAAAATACTTGGTGTTTTTAAGCTAATTACATTTTATATTGCCAGTGACCTTTTGGAAACCTTTCATTTGCATGGATTGCAGATGCCTCCAAAGAAATGTCTTTATGCAAAGAGAAAATGCGTTCCAGTCATCTCCTCAAACCCAGAGTGCAGGTCTGCTCTCTGTGGAATGTGCCCTTTGTCAGAAGAGCTTTATAACGTGCTTGCTCTCAACTGCAGGGAGAGCTTTGCCCGCTGGAGGACAAGCACCCAGGCTGTGTCATCTTGCAAGGGTGCTTCTTGAAGGTGAAGGTTTGGGGTATCAACAGTGACTCAGGGACACTCTTGAACTTACAGAGGAAGTATTCATTAATACTTAAAGGTAGAGGAGACTTGAAATTCATTCTGACTGCCTTGGGAGGTCTCTGGCTCAGTGGAAAACTTGTGAATGATGAAATACAGACCTTGTTTCGGATGCACCTGAAGGCAGAAATTCCTCAGTTGTTGCAAGCTTTTAATTTGGATTCTTTAGGTTTTTTTCCTTGAAGTAATTACTTCACCTCTTCCCTAAATTAATGCTGAGGGTCTGGAACCGAATATAGGAGAGTGAAGCTGGGTGAAGTTTCAGTAGCTTCTCTTCTCCCATCGAGACTATTTCCTGAACGGGCGCTGAACAAGAGAGAGAAGGGTGGTTACAGCTCTCGTGGATAATGTAGCTGTCACTGAGGCTGACAGAAGTTACAGTGTCCTTCTCCCCGTAAGCCCAGCAGTCCCGGTCAGGCAGCCTCAGACTTCATTGGTTTTGATGTTTTAAAAATAAAGTGAGTGGCATTTTGTGTTAACGTGTGCAGACTTCAGAGAAGTGCCTCATGTCCTTAAAGAAGTGAATCAAGTCAAGGAGTCAGTGTAGATGCTCCTGTGTTCGATCAGTCAGGTTAGTATTTAATTCATTTTTTTCCCAGCTCTTTAAAAGAGTAAGTTCTGTCTCTAGTTACCTTATTTCAAAGAAGTAGGAGACCATCATTGCCTCTGCTGTAAGATATTAAGCTGTGTTCTAGAAACAAGCCCTGCTTAGAATAAATAGTGCTTTGGGACTCAGAGATTTGAATCCCAAAAGAAGAGTTTTGATTAACCGTGTCTCCAAATACAAAACTGTTGTAGCAGAGGTAATTACTAAAGTAAGGCTGGCTGTATCCAGTGCCGTTTCTTCTCTGCAGTTCACAAATAAACAACTCTTTCTGACCAGCCATCTGAATCGCTACCTTCCAAAACAAAGAAAAGGTGTTGCACTCTTGTGTTTCTGCTTAAAAGAGAGAAGAATTGGAGATGTCATAAAATCCATGACACTCGGTTGATTGTTACTGATACAGAAGTCATTTACATATTCCCATACTGGGATTTATATGATCAACAGAAGTCCTGCAGCAGAGATAAAACAGGACTTGTAAAAACATTCCTCTTAGGAGGAGGCTGGTGGTATGAGTGATGTGTATCTGCTGTGTATTTACACCTGGCCTAGACTGGATCATCTCTTCAGTACAGTCAATGTTATCTGCCTTCTTTCTAGGTGTAGAAGGATATGTTTTTCTGCTTATGGTCTGTAATGTAGTTCTTCTGGAAAGCGTTGCAGCTGCTTAAGGCCAACAGGATGGGGAAGAGGCTGGATGGAAATTGAGACCTGTGTAACCCTGGACTGCAGGACTATTCAAAACTCAGCAGACATTTGGAGGCAGTTTTGTTTCCAGCTCTGGTTCTGACCCAGGACTTTGGTGTGATATTGAGCAAGTCGGTGATCTGTCCTCTGCCTTGTGGGGGTGAATGGTTAGCAAAGCTATGGTAATACTTACTGAAGCGTATCTTTGTTACTGCTTGTACGGGGCTTTTCCAAAGTGCAGTTCATGTATTTGCCAATCCTAAAGCTTTTGCCTGTGCCCCAAATGCAGTTTTCAAATTCTGTTTAAAATCAGCCTGTTAGAAAGCAGATAAATCTTGTTTTGCTTCAAGCAGCTTTGTATCCCATTCATTAAATAACATTTAATGAAGTAAATTCCTAGGAAGAAAACTGTGGGGATCACAGAGCAAGCCCCTGGCAGTATTTTGTGCTTCTGGAATATACTACTCTGCAGAGAGACCCTATCTTAGTCTGCTGTCCAGTTCATGCTTGTACTATAGGAGGGACAGAGGGGTAGGAGCAGTTGTGGGAACAGCTTTGCTTTGGCACTACGATAGGTATTTGCTGTGACAGTCAAAGTTTTGCTTCAGTGTGAATTTACTGCTTTGTCTTACATATTGTAATAGTATGTATGAAGAAAATGAGAGAGCAGGTAAGGCAGGAAGAAATAGCAATCTAAGAATTCTCTATGCCTCCTCCATCTTCTGCAGAAAAGGGGTGGAGTGTGAAATGGAGAGAGAAAGTATGTCATTCCTGCAAAACCAGCTGCAGCTGAGCAAAACCACGGAGGGGAGATGAGTAAATCATCAGTATTTCACATCACCACTTTCACAAACAAGTATTAGGGAGCGAGAATGAAAACCTGAGGAAACAATGCAGAAGAGTGAGTCTGGGTGTGTCAGTGTCCCTTGAGCCCCATGCCAGCAGGAGAAAAGGTTGTTGGAATTTTCAGTTGATTTTAATTCCTTTTGATTTTGCAGCCCTTGCCTGGTCCGTGTTTGTTGTCCCTGGAAAGTGAGCAGAGGATGTTTGACTCCCTTATTTTTATGCCTGGCTAATTTTATTGTCTGTATTTTCTAACTGTAAATGTTGCAGATTTTATTACATTTTAACTGGGTTTAATATAGTAGATTATTAAAAATCTGTGAAACGAGAGGTGGTGGCCACTGCAGTGATGTGTTTAGTGCAGGAAGGATGCTTGCAAGTCACTGAAAGGCTTAAACTGAAACTGTAGGATCATCTGCTTAGTGAAGGCAGTGCAGAACTAAAAAACCCTGTCGCAGCTGAGAGTCAATTTCATTGTTAAAAATTCCTCCTTTTCCTTTCATCTGAGGAGCTGGTTTGTGCTTTGAGGCGTCAATCCAAATGTGAGGAGAGTGACTCTGTTTCCCTCCTTTTCATAAAGAGGTTCAGCAAGTTGTTATATGGCTATTCAGTATCCATTTTATATATACACACACACAGTATATTATGCAGTATAGCTGAGACCCTTCATAGCTGACTGCTCGTATTTAACTAAGAGCCATGAATGGACCCATCTTTTATAACAGATGAGCTATGAGCAACATATGCATATACTGGTGTTATTCCTGCAAGCTTCAAGCCATCAGTAAGGATTTCTTGCTTTTGCAAACTATGCTGAATGATGAAGACCATTGGAAGCTTGTTCATATCTTCCTGCCTGGCTTCTTGAAGACAGACCAAGCAAGCAAGCTCTGTAGCCCAGAGCTTCTCTGCCCAGCCCAGGGCTGGGTTACTAATGTAGAGATGAGGAGCAACTCGTGTATCTTAAAACATACAGTTTCATACATCTGCTTTCAGGAGGTCAGTTTCTGCTGCATTTTAAGCTAAAGTAGCTTGGGATGATAGGCAGTTACTGGAGGATGAGTCCATGGGTATATTTGACATTTCTTAACTGTTGCATATTTGGCTTGGAAACTTCCTTCAAAGAGTGGCAGGGTTGGTTTGCGTTATCTCTGCATGGGTCAGATCTTCAGTTAATACCTTTTGACATGAAAACTGTTGGAGAACTGGTGCCTGTGGTATTGTCTGTTAGTTCTGATTTCATCACAGCTTCACAGATAGTAATGTTCCTGTAAAATGCTTATGATGATTTCTGCAAGTGACAAGTTCCCACATCACAAACTTGTATCTTGTAGCAGCCACTTTATACCAAGTTCCGCATTCAGCATAAACTGAGAGCCACAGAGGAAACAGTCTCAGCCAGCTTCATTGGAGTCTTTACCTTATTAGAACAGGGACTATTTGTTTTGCTGCTTCTGTTTAAAACAAAGCAAAAATCAAACCAAAAGCCCCATAATCCATCAGAATTAATAAAACGGCGCCTGTTTGTCTAAAATCTCACAAATGGAGAATGGCTTAAAACACAGTGTCTGTGTCTAGCTGAGGCACAGTTGGCCTCTTAGAATCCTTTGTCCACCAACCTGAAGCCTCAATAGAAATTTAATGACTTTACAAGCTGCTGGTAATGCACATGATAAATAAGGCTGCTTTTTGTTTGTGCAAATGAATTAATGGTCATAGAACTGCATTAAATAATTGCTTTATTGCATCCATTTAATCATTCAAGAAGCCAATGCAGATTTGTTCTGGAGTGTGCAAAACAGGTATCCCATCACTCACTCAGTTTTGTCCCCATCTAAGCAGATAGCTGAATAGCTGATGTTTTTCTTCTTTTAAACCTGCGTTATTTTGCCCACTGCTTCTTGATTGTTATAGCAGAAAAAATGAGATAAAAAAGAAAATTAGGAAGCCTTGACTGTGTGTGTTCCTGTGTAAAATCTCCATCATGTTGCGTTTGAATTCTGGTACCTTGAAATGTAGTTTGGAAGAGAATGGGAGGGAAAAGGTGCCCAATTTGCTGCTCTTTAAAGCCTC
The DNA here is from genome assembly GCA_009867235.2 of Psittacus erithacus. Lineage (NCBI taxonomy): Eukaryota > Metazoa > Chordata > Aves > Psittaciformes > Psittacidae > Psittacus > Psittacus erithacus. Next base: position 34,481 of record WYDI02022002.1, on the reverse strand, counting down.
AATTTTTCTGTTCTAAAAGCTTGTAGCAGTTTCTTAAACACATTCAGATTGAACCTGCTATATTTATGAAAGATGCTGTTTGACTAGAAAAATCAATGAGTTTATGATACAACTTAGAAATAGGTGAAACCTCAGCAATTTGGGGGGTTTTGCCTGGTTGTGTCTGTTCTCCAGTGTATGTTAGTGTGAATGGAGCTGGAAGGAAATCTATCCTTATTACAGGGAGCCTTACATCTCTTCAAGACTGACATTCTGCCCAACAGAACGGCTGAGGTTGCATCTCAGAACTGCAAAAATAATCACCCCCCACAGTATTTAAAGTCAAGAAGACATCATCTGTCTGTCTGCTTTCAGTTTTCACTAATGCTGTCATTTTATTAAGTTTCTTCTCCATAAGGACGAAGTTCAGGAACTCACTTTGAAGGTTTGTTCTGAAGCGAAAATCTACATCTAGGAACTGGTAGTTTAGAGAAACCACCAAGTATTAAGAGACTTGTGGTAACAGCCAGCTCTGTGTGGCTTTGTTCCTTCAAGCATGAATGATATGGATAGGAAAAAAACCTGTTTGCTAATATCTCAAGTATTCTTACATGTGCAAGTGTCATTAAGGTTTCTAATCTTGAGGTACTTTTGTAACAAGAAGATGGCTGGTTTATGTAGCTTTATGGATCTATCTCTAAATAGTTCTGTAACTTAGCACCTTTTGAAGAGTTTGTCCCTGCAAATGCGGAGACAAAGGAAAGCTAAGCCCTTCTTTTCTGGTGCTGGTTGAGTTTTGAGTTTTAAGCTGTGAGGTTTGGTGTGTTTCCACCTTGCACATTTGTGCCTGTGGCATACCTGTGTGCAGCAGTAGGCTCTGCTAAGCAGAAACTCGTGTGAATTGGAGAGGAGTCACAACTCTCTTCATCTGTGAATCAATCCAGCACTCAGATTCCTACCTCTACCTGGCACACCAGCATTGTCCACTACAAAGGATAAATGAGGCTTGAATTAAGTCCAGGTGTGTATAAAAGGTACTAAAACATCCTTCACAGGACGTATTTTGACAAGAAGAGTTAAGGCGTTTCACTGCTCCACAGTGGAAGTCATGTATTTCACTGAGACTCTTTTTATTTGTCTTTAAATTGTGTTCACAATTTCATTTTCTTATTCCTTTCTTTTTGCCTTTTTGGTTTTTTTTTAGCCCTTCATCAGTCCCATACAACTTAAAGGTCTGCAGTACCTTATGCAGTCTCTTTGAAATAAACTGTCTCATGTAGAAATTGCCAGCAGGGAGACCACTGGATGCCATGGAACATTCACTTCTCTGCTGCACTGGGTAATGATTTCCTGGCTCCAGGAGCAAGAGATTAAAATTCTGAGGAGAGGATTTGCCCCTTTCCTCACTCAGCAAGGCCCCTGTGCCAGGGCTCAATCACTTCCTCTGCAGCAGCAGGAGCAGAGGTAATGTGATACTGTGGTCATTCAATCAGAGGCAGAAACGCTTTAATCTCTTCTATTCTGCCTGATAAATGCTTTCTTCTTTGTTCTGAATTCAGATCTCTAGTGTTCCTATTGTTGCAGGGATTGGAGGAGAAAAGAGATCATCCTGTCCAGTTAAATGTTCAGTGATGATGCCTTCCTTTATCCCCAGAGGCACTTTGTGATTTCCTTTGAAAAATGCAGTTGTGGGAAGAGGGGAAAGAGCATAGGAAAGAAGGTGGGACTGGTAAATCCCATCACAGTTTGAAACTTCCCGAAAACAAGGACAGCTTCTATTGGGAGTGACTTATGCACAGAAAGCACAGTAGGGATCAGAGCAGCTTCTGCTTCAGCGTGTGGTCTTTGCTCTGAATAGTTGGGGTGCTCCGTCTTAATTTAGCAGGTGAACTTGTGACCTGTGCAGCCACTTCCTTTGTTGTGTGAGCCACAGGAAAGTGATGCTGTGTTCACATCTGGTGCCAGGTAGAGCTGAAGGGGTGGGGTGGCTCTGATTTTGACCTGTCTGTTCCTCTTCACTGCAGTGGTTGCACAAAAATGTGATGGATGACTATCGACTTTGCTGCTTTATTTTGCTGCCTTTGCGGTATCGACATGAGTTAATAGGGCAGAAGCAGAAGACAGACTCGGTACAAAGTAGAAAGAGATTTTGTGTCAATAGGAATTGTAAGATAAGAAATACAGCATTAAGGGTGAACACACAAGAGAGTTAATAGCCAGCCAAACCACTCGATGTGCCTACAGGAGAAAGGCAGTGACCAAGAGCCATAAACATCTCTTTTGATGGAAGGGCGTTTTCTTGTTCTGTGTGATGTTGTTCTGTGATGATGGTCACTGGGTTTTTCTCAGTGCTGTCCAATTGATGAAAGATGGGTTGTTGTCTTTTATAATGCTGTTATAATGTTTCATTGGCTGTATGAGTTATTTGCTTGATTAGTTGATCACACTATTAAAGGAGAGTGCCTCCATTTTCAATGATTGTACTAGGTCCATATTGGCGGTATTAAAAGTGGAAATGAGTGTGTTAAGTGAAATTTAAGCTTGAAGGTGATTGGAAGTGGAAGGCAGAACAAATTCAGATTGAGTAATAATAGTTCACCAAGACTCAAAAGGATGTAGATCATTTAAGCTACTTAATAAGTAGAGTGTGTATTCTAGATTTTTAAACGGGTTTTTAGTGAGTAAGGAGCCTGCTGGAAAGTCACTGTTGGCTCTATACCCAGATGAAGTAAAACCATTTTAGATGTTCTTGTGTTCAGTGGTTCTAATAAAAATCATTCTCATCTGTAGCAGTAGTTTGAAAGGCTGAAGAAATACTCTCATTGGTATCAGGAAGTGATTTGAACATCTTAATGTAAGTGATGTACTGCTGCTGTACAATGCATTGTTGGATCCTTAGAACGTTGCTGAATTACATAAAGGAGAATGCCAGGGGCAAGAAGCAGCCCTGGATAACAAATTGCAGCAGGTTTTTGGAAGCCAGCTAAGTATGTGTTTGCTGGAAGATGAAAGGAGACTCTTAGTATCTTTTATAATTATGAAAGAGATGAGTTGTGCTGCTGGCAAAGTTATTTAGATTGTTTGACAATTGAAAAATGAGTCGTTTAGTTAAATGTCGGAGAGGAATGAGAGTGCTTAGGCAGAGATTATGCATGGATGTCTGTGCTACAGGTATGGGGAAGAAAGGGGTAAGGAAAGGCCCATTGGAAAAGTCTTCACATAGCCTTTTGTTTGAGAGCTGTTTTCTAATGAGAAGGGTGTTCTGTAGTTTTCAGCTGATCAGTATTTGTGGCATTTTAATGCTCCTTGGAAAGGGGTATCTGCATTCCTTCTCCTTCTCTTTTTGCACTGGACTTGGATAGAACTCCAAGAAGCAAAAGCATAATTCAGTGTGATAATGATGTAAGCTGAAGAGTTCCCTAAAGAGAAACTTTCCTTTGGGATCTTCTCAGAAGGGAAATAAAGGAAACTTCTTTCTCTTCCTGCTTCAAGTCTCTTTGGTTTTCCTTTGGGTTAAAATATTCACAACATGCAATAAATGTATTGCTGCCTGCTTGTTCTGGGAATGTGAAATCTTTTAGCGGAGGACATAGTTACACAGGCGAGGATCTCGGTGAGGTTACATCTGTCGCTGAATTTCAAATGAGATCCTGGCAAGTTGAGCCAAAGGGATAGAGGATTTTTCCAGATGTTAAATGTTCTGACGAAAGCCCAGAAGTCCCCTTGGACAGTGCTGCTTTCATCTGTGGCAATTGCTTCTGTGCTCATTAATGTATCTGATTCTATTAGAAATAGCAATGATAAACAAATGTAAATGAAGACAATGGTGACTGCATTGTGCATTTGCTAATGAGATTTTTGTCTAGAGCTCTGTGATCAGGATAACTGCAGATCAAAGCTTCAGTGCATCAGCCACAAGATGGCAAGCTGAATATCCCAGCTTTAAAACCCTACACGTGGGGTGTTTTTCCCCTGTTGGTGTGTAAATTCTCTTTCATATTTTCTGGAGAAAGGTTAATAGGTTTTTGGTTTGTCTGACATATTTTGATATATCACTGTAGTGTGGGAAGCCTGTGAAATCATAACCTATTCTTAAAATTCCTTTTGTCTTCAAATACTAATGGTACTTTTTTTTGCCCTGTTTTAGCTCTCTGTCCAGATATTAATTATTGCTATCATAATAATCCTTTTCTAAATGCCTCTAAAATACATGTAACACTAATCATGTAAAGTTTCATATTGTGTGTTCTTCCCAGTTCTTATGTGGTTCGGCCATCTCAAATACAGTTTTTCATGTGTGTAATAATGAGAAATGAGCTTTTCTCATTATTATCTTTGGCTCTAAGTTGTGCCAAATAATAGAAACATGATCAAGAATGTGCACTGCACTGTTAAAATCAAACCTAAACTGCTTCTGTTACTCTGCTATTCAGCAAGGACAAATGCCTTTTAGAATGCTGGATGGAAAAGGGTCACAGTAATTCAGTGATGGATTGCAGCAGGAGGCAATCTCACTGGTGTGTCTTCAATATGAGACTCAAATTTGGTGTAGTTTTTGGCTATTGCTTAGTTTTGCCTTCTGCATTGGATTTGAACACTAATGAGCTGCGCAGTGCTGGTGTATGGCTGGGGACCTTGAGGGGGTGCTGGCTTCCTTGTTGCATTAGCAGTGTGCTGTGGCATGAAGTAGATGTTGCATGATTTTTGCTGTAGTGGTTTAAATTTATTTTTATGGTTCTTGGAGTATTTCTGTCACTTTACATGATATGATTCACTATAATGCATCAGGACACTGAAGATAGATCATCTAAATGCAACTTACAGGACCATGTAAAATAAATGAAACAGACTGAAGTGGTTTATTGTAAAGCCTGGGTGTCCCCACAGACTGTCATCAGGTGATGCTCAGAAATATGGCATCTATGTCTGTATCTGTAAAACCTTCAGATGTTGAAAAGCTCAACCTCCTTAAATTTCTTTGAAAATACTGTATTTCTGGTTTTATCCATTTTTTCTTTTTTTTTTGCTATTAGGCACTGCAGAAGAATGTCAGTCAATAGGCAGCATGTTTCCTTCCTGTCCATTCTTGGCAAAAGTGTAAGTGCTGAGCTTTGCTGTAAATGAAGAGGAGAATTCTTTAGAGTAGGCTTTTATCATAGCCACAGCATTCTGCCTATTGTACTTGTAAGTTCCTTACAAGAGCGAGGCTTGTACTTGGGGTGGTATTTGTAAGATTAAGCACTGGTCTTGTTCCTCTTAGACCAAGCCAACTCTTGGTTTCTCTGAGACTCACACCAGAGGTGTACACATGCTCAGTCTGCTGAGGCTTCTTCATGCCAAACCTGGAACTCCTGGGGAAACATTGCTGTTTTCACCCTGCCTGTCTGGCTCAGTTAACATGCTGCCAGTTCTACAGTGCAGCGTCAGTGAGGTGTCAGCTCCTTCTGGTTCAAACCTCCAGTATTACCTCAACACCAGTGGCCACCTCTCAGAGCTGGATGTTATGGGAAGTGTGAGTAGCTGTGGCAGCTGCAGTTTGGAGTGTCCATAGACAATTCAATGGCTTTTAAGATGTGTTGAATGCGAGCGTTACGAGCATTGCCTTTGTTACTAGTTTTGCATCTTTACCAAATGTTATGTGACAAGGTACAGATTGATTGATAATCACAGTTAGAGTCAACAGAGCTGGAAGAAGCTGGCTTTCTTTGAAATAAACACAGGAATAGTGATTTCTATGGGAATCTCTGATCATGGCCAAACAGCTATTGTTCATTTCAGATACCTTATCAAGGAAGAGTGTTGTGATCACATTTATGTTCAAGGCTGCCATCAGTTTTTGGGGTGTGAGGTCAGATGCTGCCTTGTATGAGCTTCTCATAACTGGTAAATAATCATCTCTCAGTGCATTGACTGGGACAACATAATCACTTGATTTGTAGGTCTCTTTGTCAAATAAATGCTGGAAGTGCCAGTCTGCTGTTAGGTACCCTGACAATGAATCTGTCAGTCATGGTGGAGTTTGAATGGGGCATTTAACGGTGAAAAGCTTTTCTATCCTTTTTGTTAATTTACCTGGATTATTCATCTTATGAATACATGGTGCATATTCATTTGCATGGACAGTCTCCATCTGCTTTTAAATGTCATGCTGAGATTAGCATCTCTGTTTCCAGGTTTCATGGGACATCAAAGTTTTGTTACATCCCAGGCTTGTTTTATAGATGACAGGGCTTTGAACCCTCCACTGTTTAAAATGGGTGATGGGGTTTTTTCATGCCAGGCTCCAGTTTTAACACCACTTGTGCAGACAGGCACAGAGATACTGAGGAACTGCACTGAATGAACTGCATTGTTGCAGGATTTTTTCTAGGCTGTCAGACCAGCTTTTTATTTAAAAAGAGAAGAAAAAACCTATTACTGTTGTTATGAGTTTCCTAAGGCCATGAAGTGTGTGGGATTTATTGGGCAGTGGCCTTCCCTTCTCAGCCTCTTGCCAAAGCTTGGACAGACTGGAGAAAGATGCAGGTCTTTTAAAGCCAGGAAGGTATGTGCAAACCAACAAAGGAGAGAGAAGGTCTGTTGCTTTCACACAGTCAAAATGCAAAGACAGTTCTGGCTTGCTCTATTTAGCTTAACAGTGGCAAGGAGAAGGGTGTATGTGTTCTTTAGCTCATGCATTCATAACTAATAGAGAGCCTGGAGAGAAAGTGTGGGGAGGTGAGAGAAGAGGAAGTGTGGGCAATGGAGGGCCGATGAGGGCAATGTGGGAGGATGTTTGATTTATTGCCTTATGGGAAGAATTAGTAGATGTACTACAAAAACCCAAAGGAAATGGGGCTTTACTAGTTAAGTGGTTTTGTGGACTACAGAAATACCTGGTATTGTGTGTGTGCATAAGATAATTTCACATGGGTGGAGAAGGCTGCCTGAAAGGTGATTTGTTTAATAACAGCTGTTATAAAGGGTTGTATTTTGCTCCTGACATGCATTTGTGACTGAGCAGGTTAAGACTGTAATTTATTTTCTTAAACCTTCTTTTTCCTAAAGACTGTGCAGCTAAAGGAAGGCATTTCAGTATGGAGCATTTCATTCTGTGTCTTCCAAAGTTGAATCCATTGATTTGTCTGAGGATTAACAGGCCTAGTGGTGTGCTAATTATAGAGAACTTTATGGCAGAAAATTGCCAAAGAGAGACTATTGCAGTGAGTGAACTCACATGTACTCTGTGTTTCTGAACCGAATTCCTTTGGCTTTAACTCATCTTAGATGTTGAGTTCCTTTCTCTTTGGCTCGAAATTGCCAGTTCAACTGTGGATCCAAAAGTCTGTACAGCTTCTTTCACCGCATCTAGGTTGCGGGCTCAGTAGGAAGTTCAGTCATTTGATTTCTATTCCAAGCAAGAGCATTACAAATGTAAAGATGAGACCTATGCATGGGCAGAATGGAGAGGGGAAAAATTCAGGCATTGATGGAAAAAAGGTTTGATCCTTCAGCTGTGCCTATGATTGGGATCAATGGGTTTGATCCCAATGAACCCTATGATTGGGTTTGATTCCACATTAATAACTAAACTCTTGCATTGCTTCTCCCCTGAACCTAACTGTTTGTCATTCCTGGTAAATATTCCCTCCCCTTTGGCAATCCTTCCTTGCTCCTGCGTTGCATCCTTTGTGCTTATGTCACTTCTCAGGGCAATTAAAGAGTTTCTGGTGGCCTTAGTACTGCCTCTGCCATCAGGATCCACCTGCTTCGTGTAGTAGAAAGGGAAGTGACCAGAAATTAGAGCTAAGTGCCAGCAACCAAAAATAACCTCCTGTTTTAGCTGTTGACTTTTAAAGTCAGTCTCTCTCCTTAAAAATAAGTGCTGAACACTGCCAAGTTTCAGGATAACACACATGGCCTTGTGAGATGTCAAATACAGTTCTGTTCTTTGAAAAAGAAAAAGGCAGCAGAGCTCTTGCAGTAACTCATAAATCATGTGCTTACCTGTCAGAGATTGAAATGTACTTCTGAAGTTAAGTTTTACTGTTTCACAGGGACACACACATACAGGAAGCCATGAAAATGCTGTTCTGTTGATTCTGATTAGTCTGTTGGAAAACTTCAGAGGATGAGACATAGGGTTGTGTCAATTAATCACTTGCCTAGCAATTGATGGAATGTAATAAAATTAAATCGTTCCTCAAAATAATAAGTTGTATTTCTTGAAGTGGTACCAAGGGCATCCTTGGAACCAGTAAGTAAAATGTCATCTGCACACATGTCCTTCAGTTACCAGAAGATGCTGGGTCCGTGCTCGCAGATCTTCCTCACTTGATTCCAGCAAGAGAGGTTTTCCAATTAAATTGACTCATTTTGGAAGAGAGACTTAATGAAACCATTTTTGATGTGCAAATGTTACACTGTTCAGTGACTGCAGCAGGTGTGCTGCAAGACTCCCACTAGTGAGCTGGATTTTCTTTGCCCTCATCTAGGCATTCACATCTAATTTGTTTCAGGAAAGTGGGAGTGGAATGAGTGTGTGTTTTGCTCAAGCTGTTTAATCAAAGTAGTTGAATACGTATGTGTTCTCAAAGCTGCTGGTGCCTCAGTGTTGTGGCTGTACTTAGTGCCTCAGACTTGTGAAAGATGATGAAACTGAAACATTTTCCTTGATCCCACAAAATGAGGCAAGGCCCTGGATGTCTTGTAGCTGTCTGCCTCTCTTCTGTACTTTACCTTTTGTCCTTAATATTGTGTTGTACATTAAACTTCATCTCTGGGGTAGCTGAGTTACTGTTTGGCTCCTTATTACCCTGAGTCCATCAGAGACAAGACGGATCCCATTGTTGCAGTTGCTTGACCAAAGCACAAAGTGGTCGTTAGCTTAATTAGTTTGGGACGTAATTTAATTCAAGATGTAACAAGTGAGTATAAAACCAGGTGCTGGAAGAAAACAGGAAGGAATGATAAGCCTTGCTGAGTACATCTAGATGGCTTTTACTTGTTAAACTGTTTGGAGCGTTGAAATCCCTTATCTGGCAAAAGCTCTTTGGTATATGAGGCAGCTGAGACAGAGTTCAAGTAGGGTTTAATAAGCTGGGTTTTGACCAAGCAGTGCTGATTCGGTTTTCATTCTGCATCACAGAATGGTACAGCTCTCGATAAAGTGCTCAGTAAACGCTGACGTATTTATTGCACTGGTATCCGTTTCCATCAGGTTGAGATGGTGATGGATAGAAGCAATGGCAAAATTCAGATACAGTCATTCCTCTCTGGAGAGTTATTGCTTTGTGACTTTTGCTTTATAATAGACTTTTTCTTACACTGGTGTTTTGAGCTGAGTTTGGTTGCACCTCTTGTGAGCCTGAGGCTCAATTCTCAAGTGATTGTTGGATTTCACTAATCCTGTATAGTTAATTCAGGTTATTTCTGTTCCTTTTAATCTCTCTTAAAGGACTGAGGTAGTACAGAACTGATTCCTTTCTAGAAGTGGTTTGTGATAAAAGGAACAATTCACTGTTTCTCCTTTCTTTTCCCTTCAAAGGTTGTACCTTTCCTTGCTAGATATGAAGGCCTTGTACAAAGTTAAACCTCTGTTTCCATTTTTGGGTAAATAACAATAGAGGAGGTATGCACTTAACAGCTTTGTGTATTCCCTGGATGTTTGCAGTACCTCAGCTGCATCAAAAGTTGGCATTTAGCAGACCAGTGTAGATTGGATCAATGCAGTGCAGGAGGGGATTGGTGTGGGATTGGATGTAAATGTGGGTTTCTTTCCATAGCAATTAAAAGTGCATTTTTTTCCCCCTCTGAAGGTCTGGACTGCAGCTATGCTTAAATCCCTTAGATTGGGTCTCCAGTTCATTGGGTGTCCAGTACTTGGAACAGATTGGTGCTGTTAATTTTTCTAGTGATGAAGCAGTTTCAATCAAACCTTTCAGATGTAAGATGCACAAAATTGCTATGTCTGTGTCCCTCGTGCCTTTGAGTAATGTTTGTTGCTGTCAGATGTTTTCTTGTTTGTGTGCATTGCCAGCATATTATTGCTACACAAAGATGTCATTCATCCTCATTTTTCTTTTCTTTTAATGGAGTGTGACTGGTACAATTGGCTGTTCAATCCTCTGCTGCTAATATCATGCACAGAGGGCAACTTGAGGAGTTGTCTAGTGTTAAGTTTCATTTATTTATTTATTCATTCTAGGATTGTAAAGAGATTTGCTTCCTGTGTGGGAGTGAGGCATTTGCTTGATTCCTTACTTGCAGGAAGGCAGAACCAGGGGGATCTATCTCTTCCCCACAGCCAGCTGATCCTGGTTTGTAATAAACTGAATCGCTCTTAACACACTTCACTTGACCCAATATAATCATAGCAAGAATGTAGTGAGGTTGCAACAGTATTTAAGATGTGTGTATTGTGGCAGAGGTATTGCTAGTTTTAACTCTTTCAGAGGTGCTAATGCTGTGCCAGGTCTCCATGTTGTCCATTTATCCATCTGATATTCCTGTCTTTAGGTTCCAGATGGTTCCTTCAGACTGGCCTTTCCAGCCTGAGCTTCGCCGTGTCTCCTGCTCTGATCTCTTCTGAAAGGGCTGCTGCTTGTTCTCATTCTTTGATTTTTCATGGCGTTTGGTGTGGTGTGTCTGTGTACATCTGCTACAGATTTGGCTATTTTTATCAAGTTAAATTTGGCAAACTCCCCCATTTGCAGTCTCTGTTTTGTCCGGTGTTGTTGGTGATATTTGGGATTATCTCTTTCTTCCTGTCTTTATGGAGATTTAAGGTACCTCATATGGAAACTCATTAGATCTAATTTGTGTAAGCACTCATTAAATTTAGGCTTTGATCTTTATTTTTCCAGAGCTAGGATTTGGCTTGATGATGACTGGGAAAGACTGTAAATAAATGTGTTTGTGTACCTTGTGCACCACCTTGTGAAAGTTGTGTGAATGGGGTCTAAAGAATGGGGTCCCATACTTTTCTGGTATGGGACCAACAGCCCTCACCCCTTATTTACCCTACAGTTAACAGAATGTTTCTGGTTTGGTGAAGAACTTCAATGTAATAAATGATGGACTTTTTACAAGGGCCTGTAGTGACAAGACACAGGCGAATGGCTTTAAACTTTAGAGGGGAGATTGAGATGAGCTCTTAGGCAGAAGTTCTTCCCTGTGAGGGTGCTGAGGCGCTGGCACAGAGAAATGCCCAGAGAAGCTGTGGCTGCCCCATCCCTGGCAGTGTTCAAGGCCAGGTTGGATGGGGCTTGGAGCAGCCTGGTCTAGTGGAAGGTGTCCCTGCCTGTGGCAGGGGGTTGGAACTGGATGGGCTTTCAGGTCCCTTCCAGCACAAACCAGTCTGGGATTCTATGAAATGATATATAGTCGAAGGAGTACTGAATGTTTACCAAAGCAAAGAGCATTGCTTTGTGTGTCTGCTTTGTGGCAGGGAGAAATAATTAACGCAGTATCTGAAGTTTAAACTGTACAATAATCTTTTGTAGTGACTCAACAGTCACCTGGTAATTTAAAGTGTTATTAACAGATGACTGTTAAGAACTGCTGTAAAACCTTGTTTAATTACTTGTTCAGTGCCTTGTGGAGTCAGCTGAGTCGCTCTGCAGTCCCCTTCCTGCCTCACCTCTGACGTGGTGACATCCTAAACTATCCCTGTGGTGTCAGCAGTGACTTCATGACTATGGCCTCAGTTTCTCTCGTGCCATAGTTTCACTCCTCACTTGTCCTCAAGCCCTTCATGGTAGCCAAGATCTGCTTCTAAAATATATCTTAAAAAATAATAATAAAAATATAATCCAAATTTACAAGTTTTCCAGGAACTTTGACAAGTGCTTTTATCAGCTGTGAGTTTTCCCTTTTTTGCAGCATTCACCTGGCATTATTTTCCATTTTCAAGCCACCTTTAGACAGGTACAGAATGCGGTGCTGGGAGTGATATGCACCATGGGCTGCCGTTCCTTTCTCCTGCCCCCAGGTGCAATGTGAGCTACAGGTGTATTACCCTGTGCTTGATTGTATGCATCCTTTGTGCTGGTGCTAGTTGATGGGAAGAATAAAGTAGTTTGTTAGATAAAATTCCAACTTTTTATCTGCCAAACCCAATCTGGCCTTGGGCATTATGGACAAAGTAGCTTGGAAAACAGGAAGATGTGTGCTTTTTTTCCTCTCTCTCTCACTGAAAATCCCCTACTGAGGTTGGTAGAAGGACATTCTAACAATAGTCCATTCTGTAGGAGGTGAATTTGTGTTATGCTATCTATATTTTAGTAGAGAAAGATAGGATTGAATAGTCATAAGACTAAAATGTGTCTTAGAAAGATCCATTAGTTAGAAATAGCCTTTGTGAAGCACCTGCCATAGATGCGGTAATAGAAGCCAGTGAATAGCTGCAGCTCCTCACCCATTTACTTTTGTGTGGAAAAGCAGCGATTTGGAACCATCTGATTCCTTTACCTGGAAAATGGACAGTTTCCACTAGCATCCTGACCCCCTTAGATGTGCTGTGCTCCCTTCCTGATGCTTCCCACTTGAGATACAGTCCTCCAGGAGGAGAATTTCTTAGCGGTAAATGAATTTGCTAATGAGCTTTCCTCCCAAAACAGCGAAGAGATGCCAAGTGACATGTTGGGAAATGCCAAGCAGGAGGGAAATGGCTCTTCTGTGTGCCTCTCATAAACAGGATGCAGTTTGTTTGCAGCCCTTACTTGATCTCTATAGTCCCCCTGTCAGGGCTGCGCATGGATGAGACTCCACAATGGCCTGGAGAAATAGAGGTTTCTGAGCCAATATCAAATATTGTGTCAAAAGAGGAAGTGGCTTCAGGCGAAGGAGCAAACAAAATTAAGCAGTGTATCTTGGATTCTTCTTTGCTGTGCTGGGGTATTCATCACCCTGACTGTGCAGCTGCGTTGCAGTTGGCTGCAGAGCAGAGGGAATTTAATAAACTGTGGGAATAACTGTTGGGTGACTAATTTTATGAGGAGATGTGTTGAAAAGCCTTTGTAGTGGGATGGTTTTGGAAGAGTGACAGCAGTTTGTTATGAAGTACATTAGAAGAAAACAGTCTTGCCAGTTGTAGAAAGAATAGAATAGGTCAGTTGGAAGGGACCTGCAACAATCATTTAGTCCCAACTGCCAAGAAAACAACTTTGGGTTTTTTTTTTCCTATCACCCCCAAAAATCCCAATAAAATCCTTGGCATTGGTTGGATCAGCTCTCAGCACTCTCCTGGGGGGATTCTGCTGATCATCTCAAATCTCTGGTACTATTGCTAGCCAAGTATAGTGCAGGGTTAGTGTTACAGAGCATTCCCAGAGCTGTGGAAGGAAAAGCAAAGGACCTTTGGCTCTTGCCATTGGTACTCTTGACATTTATGACTGCTGAACTCATGTGTCATAAAATACTCCATGAACAGTAACATGGTGATGATCTGTTGTTATAAGTGAAACTTCCCCTAGGAGTAATAGAGATAGAAAACACCCGTGGTTCAGTGGCTGTCAGGATGGCACATGCTTGTGCTGTAGAAAAGACACTGTGAACAATCTCATTAGACCAAGTTTTTATTCTCTTAGGCTTTGCTGCCAATAGAAGTCCTTTGCTAGAAAAATTCAACTGCGCTGTAGGCCACAGTAATGATTTGCATTAGAGCAGATTGTGAACATAAGGTAAATTTTTAAGTATCAAAGTAATTTAGAGACTGAATCATAGAACGATTTGGGTTGGAAGGGATCTTAAAGCTCATCCAGTTCCAGCCCTCTGCCCTGGGCAGGGACACCTTCCACTAGAGCAGCTTGCTCCTATCCAAACTGGCCTTGAACACTGCCAGGGATGGGGCAGCCGCAGCTTCTCTGGGTAACCTGTGCCAGTGCCTTTAGTTTGTTTGGTGTTGTAGGAGATGTGATGTGATGTGAAGCTATTTGTGTACCATTTCTCATTTTGAAGTTGAAAACCAACCTGCTTTCAGAATAGGAATAAATCATTCATACAGAGTTTATCTAAACTTCCAGTGGCTGCGGAGGTGGTTTTAAGGCTTTGTGAAGGGATTTAGTGGTGTGGCCTGACTTGCTGTGCTCTGTTTGACCGGGGAAATGAGAGGTGATGACTATAAGCTGCCATACATGAGTATGCTTTTTGTGGTTAACTCACTGCTCCTTATTGATGAAAATAGGGTGAGTCGTCACTGCTTATATAATTTGTAGAATTAAAAATCAAATGTCATTTACAAACCAAGGCTGCAGCGCAGGGTTGATGAATATTTCAGGAAGCAAAGTCATGACTTAAATATTAACAGACACTGAGGATTTCGAATACAAACTGAAAGGGTGTCTGTAGCAAGGCAGCACTTCCTAATCTCAACAACAACAAATAGATGTTGTATTTAATGTTTAAATCTGTAAGTCTGAAAGTGTTTCTGTTTCCCGCTTGCTGTTGTGCTTTCCCTTCCTTATCCTGAGGGCTAAAAAGGTGGTTTGGTAAAAGAAGAGTTACTACAAAATAAAACCCTACAAAAGTGAAACCATCAGCCCAGCATGAAGGAATCCTTTACACAAACACTATTAAATAGAATTCACCTCTGACAGAAAATACGGGTTTGCAATCTGAGAAGAGAAATATGAATCCAGCTGTTTGTATTATGATTATAATTTCTTTTTGATTACAGGTTGTTCATGTCTAAGTTGAACAGCCACGCTGAGGAGTGGGTGTGCATTGTGCTGGGAGATCCTGGTCAGTACTTTGTCCCAGGCAAAAGCATGGTGACAGAGATACTAATGGAAAAAAAGGAACAAAAAATACCCTGAAGGGGATGAGAAATGTGTTCTAGCGGCATCCAGGCTGCTGGAATTTGATGGTGTGTTCTGGAAGGCTTTTTTTTCTAGCACACTAAACTTTTCAAAGGCTTCTCATTATTTAATGTTTAAGATGCTGTATTTATAACATGCAAGGTATAAAAGACCCAACTGATCAGAGGGTGTTGGGAGCTCCAGAACTGTTATGTCATCAATCTATTCTGTAAATAAGTTGCATTGACTTAATAATAAACCATATGTGGGAGAATGTGGGAGGTGTCTCTGTCTGAAATAAAGATGCTGTGTACTGCAGCTCCTTACAGCCTGGAATGGTGGCTCTCAAAACTGACATGCTGTGGTCCCATCAAGAAGTTGTGGCTGCACCATTCCTGAAAGTGTTCAAGGTCAGGTTGGACAGGGCCTTGAGCAGTCTGTTCTAGTGGAAGGGGTGTCCGTGCTTGTGGTAGTGGGTTGGAATTGGATGACCTTAAGGTCCTTTCTAACCCAAATCGTTCTATATCTGTAACCTGTACGTGGTCCTACTGGCATGTTGGCATACCATGTCCAATGTACTGTGTGCTTTTTTAGCAGTGGTACAACGTGTGCACCAGGGATCTGACATTTCTTACAAGCATCAAAATTACCTACATGTGCTGTACAACACATGCCTTGACTTGTTTGCCCATATCTCATGGGTCTCCAGGAGTGGATGCCATGGATTGCAGCCTGGTCCTGTCTATGGCTTTGTCCCTTGGTGCAGGCAATGAGCTGGAGGAATTGTTGCACATGTGGCATCTTGCTTTTCAGCCTTCCTTTTCTGGAGCTTGTGGTTTCTTCCCAATAGATGTTTTGATCCTGTTACATGAAGGTAGAGCAACCGGTGTAGAAAATGGGCACTCTGTGAGCTGCGTGCTGCTGTCTGGAGACGTCATTTAGCCTAAGCTCCATTGTGAGAGGTGTGGGATGGTGTAGGATTTGTCTGGGCAGGTTTAACATCTCCCAAGGGGCTACTTACACAGGGATGTATAAACTTGGCTTGTACCTGAAATTACCCCACTTGCAATTCCTAGGGTCATCTGATCTGTAAACGTGCATTTCAGACAAGTGTGCAAGTACATGATTTTATTTTCCACTAAGTAAATGGAGCTTAGTGGATGCAGCTCTCTTCCACACTGTTTTGATCTTACCAATGTGATTTGTACCTTGAAAGGATTAACCAGTGTTTTCTCTTAAATGATATCTATTCTGGAGTCCTTACATTCTAGCACTGTAAGAGGTGAAGCATCATGACATTACACCCTGTAAGAACTGGACTTCTTGCTCCTTAATGATAAATGCGCATTCTGGAAGTCCTCACAGAGGACACTGGAAAGGTTTTTGACACTGGTGAGGGCCTAAAAGCTTTCAATGAAGACCACAAGTAGAAAAATAGCCTGCAGCAGTGCTTACTCCATCATCCACTTTAGATACAGGACTCTGCTCAAGGTTGCTACAAGTGAGAAACATCTTTAACATGGACAGGGCAGAGAACGCTGAGATGGTAATCCATGTGAGGAGAAGATGTAACCTGTAAACTGGCTCTGTCTGTACACCACAACCAGGACACCAAAAGTGACTTTTGGGAATAGATGGTTAAACTAGTACAGAAGGCACCCCAGCTGTTGAGTTACTTGGAAAAGGGCCAGGCAGAAAGTCAGTGTGATGTAAAAGCTGGGCTCGATACGTGCAGTGTTTCACATGATGTGTGTGTGTGTATTGAAGCTTGTCAAGTTTCCTGTTCCTACAGTATTTCCAGTTTGGATGGTTTTTGTTAATGCTCTGTCAGATTGTGGGTTTGCATAGGTTTACACTGATAGGTTGAGAGTTTTTTGTGTGTGTTGTGTTTCCATTTTAGAGAAAATAAATACTAGTTTTGTGGAGCTGCCTTTGATGCATTTTTCATGATGGCTTAATAACAGAGCTAGCCTGAAAGCTACCAGCAATGTAGTGTGATTTCCATACAAGGGAGGGGGGGGGGTGGGAAACCCCAAACATTTTGATGTTTCATTAAAATTTAAAGGCATATACAATTCTCCCTGGCATTTCTAGAAAAGATTTCTTGATTAGTTTCTGGCATAGTGCACATGGCATTAGAAACCTCAAAAAGCTCTGTAAACCACCAGAGTGTTGCTCCGCCTTATGAAGACACCAGGAGGCAGGGCTGACCAAGCACCCCAAGTGATTATCACGCTGAATGCAGTCTTAATGTTGTTCTCTATATAAAGTCTTTGCATCTCGGCTTTCCATTGCCTGCAATAATGCTCTTCCTCTTTGCAGTTGGAGTTTTGCAGAGCGTGTGGTGTGGTTACATACAGGCAGGTTCTGCTCAGCAGCTTGGTCATGAAAATGAAGGAATTGGCAAGAAGCTCTTGTAATCAGGTCCAGACCCCAGATTTATAGGGCTCATGTCATATCCTTTTAATTGATTTATTGAGATTTTAAACGCTGCATTTCATCCTCTGATCTGTGCAGCAGGAGGCCTAGGAGACCTCCTTGGATGGATAAGGAGCTGCTGAGGAAAATTCGCAGGAAAAAAGAGGCTTATAGAAGGTGGAAGCAAGGAGAGGTGACCTGGGAGGAATACAGGGATGTTGTCTGGGAAGCTAGGGACCAGGTTAGGAATGCTATTGGAACTGGATGATCTTAAGGTCCTTTCCAACCCAAACCATTCTGTGATTCTATCTGTATTTGAGGGAATGACCGATATGCCTGGGTCATGTTCCAGTTTAGTCTTTGCTGTATCCCCAAATGCCTATAGATAGATTTTCTCTGGAGTGGAACTGTTGGCCTGTTGTTGCTTCGATTTGATCACCTGTAATGAAAAGTTACACACAGAAGTCTGCAGCCAAGGACTGACTTCCAGGGTAGCTTCTGCCTGATCCTTCCATTTTTATCCTAGGCTGTTTTATCATAAATTCTGTTTAGTCATAGGATTTTCTCCGAGTTCTGCTACTTCTGATTTACTTCACTGTCATCTTCTGCCAATCCCAGCTAAAAATAGCTGATGCCAAAGTATTTTGCTTTATAATTTAATGATGGCTTCCCCCTTTTTTTTTAAATCATCTTCTATTCTGTGGTGTTATATCTGAAATTGAGCTGAATTTTGGAGCTCTTAGGAAATAACTTACTACAGCTCCTGTCCTGTGTAAGGGGCTGCAGTGGCATTACTTTTAATAGTAGTAGTTGAAAATTACCTAAATGTGGTTCTGTCTTTGCTTTCAGTACACCTGACTTTCCTCTCATCTTTCCTGTTGTCTATTCAATACCCAGCTGCACCTCCTGATGTTGCTGGGAGATTGATTGCTCACGTAGGTGGTATTCTAGTTTATCTTCCTCATATACAAGCAGAGCACTCTGTGCCTGTATAAAACAGCATTTTTTCTCATCCTTGGTGAAATTACCATTGTATACACAACTGTTTCTTTTGTCCTCTCTCCATATGCTGTGTGCTTTCAATGTTTCTGAAGATAACTGTTGATCTTATCTTCTCCTTCTCTGACTGTTCTTACTAATATCACCAGTCATCTGCATTCCCATTTTCTTTGTGAAGCAAGCTTTCCTGTACTGTTCTTTACCTCCCCACCTAGCATCATTGATTTATCATGCTATTTTAGCAGGTTTGATTTGACAAGAAAGAAGACTGGTTTGTAGCCTCCCAGCTGTATATTAAAACTTTTCATGCACTTTCATTTGCTTTATCATGAATCTTAGACAAGTTAATGTGTAAGAGTTAGAGATTTAAAGAGCAAGCTTAAAATCCTTGATTTCCTTATTTGCATGGCTTTTCCTTGTACCTTCTGTGTGTTCTCTTACCTGCATCTTATTTATTGTAAGTTCATTAATTCTTCAGCTGCTAAACTGCTTTTGATGTTCATAGAAACCTCCTTACATTAAAATGGATAGCTCACTTGGCACTTGTGACCTATATGTGGCAGTTCAGGAACAGTTTAGCTGATGCTTTTTGCTTCTTGCTGCGTTTGCAGGCAAGGGCAGGAGTGAATCACAAGCCGTATGAATTATTTTGGTAGCCCACTCACTGCAGCTTTTCTTCTGGGCTTCACAAAGGCTCATGATTGTCATGGGGTGGACCCATATTGTCTCATCTGATGGATGTGTGCTTGGGCTTCATATGTAATGGGGAATGCTGCAGAGCAATGGCTACCTTATGGCTATGGCATGAGGTGTATTCTCTATAGGGATTTGGAGATCTATCTGGTCAGGTGTAGGTAGTCCCCATCTCCTCAGCAGGTGTGACAGACATTTCCTACCCTCAGGTGCTTTGTAACAGGTTACTGAGGCCTGTGCTCGCTGAGAGATTACGCAATGCAAAATAAGCACCATTCATAGAATCATCATAGCATGGTTTGGGTTGGAAGGGACCTTAAAGCTCATCTAGTTCCAGCCGCTCTGCCATGGGCAGGGACACCATCCACTAGACCACCACTGATGTTGATCATGGAGCTACAAATGTAACCTGCTGGGAGGGGGGTATTCAGGAATAAGGAAAGTGCAGTCCGATGTCCCAAGTAAGACAGCCCTTCACTGGTGTGTAATGAGGCATACGGGACTTTGCTGACAAGACTTGATGGGGTTTAACAGGATAAATGCTAGACCCTGTCAAAAAGCAGTCATAGAACATACAAAAGTATGCAACTGGTGTTGAGGATAACTTAGTTTTTATGGCATCTCTTATTAGAATGAAGACAGTGATGCAAGATAAGGTCTTGCTTTTCTGAGGTTTGAGATTTGCAATAATCATCGTAACAACATTATTTTGCTTGTGTTCTTATAGGTACAATTTTATTTCATCCCATATGCTGATTTTGATTATATGTATGAAGGAAAAACAAATGTTTTTAGATCACCTGAATGACTTTGATATGAAAATATTTAATTACAGAAAATAGCTTTTCCAAAAGCAGGTGGCTTTAGAGCTCTTTATATTCTGACTGCTTCGTATTCATGAATGCAGTACTGAAGTAAAAACATAGATCAGGTTTTGGACTCGTTTCCAAGCCTAGAGGGTCATATGTTGTTTATAAGCTTTGAATACTAAACATAATGGTATTGCTGGAGATAAGTTCTAGCTCCCAAATTACAGTAGCATGAAATAAACAGACTTTTATTACTAGCAATCAATGAATACATTTTATTTTGTATTAAATCTGACTTAGTTGAAGATAAACCTGAAATGAGCTTTTTCCTCATCAGCTTCTGCTGCTTTTATGCTTTGCCTGTGTATGTTAGCAGAGAGAAGACCAGTCTAATACTGTTGCTGGTGTGGGTTTTAGTCCAGAGAAGAATTGGACCACTTATATGTGTGAGTTTAAACTGGATGACGTGATTGAGCATATGCTTAGGTGTCTCTGAACTTGGGGCCTGAGATTTCCCTCTCTTCTGGGAAAAATACCTTGTAGTGTTAAATACGTCAAGTATTGAACAGACCTTTTAGCAGCTCTTATCAGAAAGACCAAACAAGCAGTTTCATGAGCAATGAAAAAGCTTTCATATGGATTGCTCCGTCTTGGTTGGTTAGACTTCTTTAAACTGAATTGTGCTTAATTTTCCTGCTGATTCTTCATTAGCCTGGAAACCATGATCCTTTTCTCTCCATTGCTCTTTCCCTGCAGAGCAGCATGTGAGCTGCTGTGTTGAACGCTAGTGATTCGACTGGGGACTAAAGACTTAGGGGTGAATTTGTGAATTCCATATTGCCCCCCACCAGCTGCTTATTTTCCCATTGTAGGAAGAGAATTATCCCTGAGATGCCCACTGTCTGGTTTTAGGTAGATGAAATTTGGAGGGAGGCATTATAGGGGAGGAAAAAGATGCCCTGAATGACTGATGCCCTGTCTGACCTTGATTTTAAATAATAATGATTTAAAACCCCTAAAAATGGATATGCACCTAGAAGTGCTTATAGTGATGTTGTTTTTATGAGGATAATTTAGAGCTTACATCCTTCGCATACAAAGTGATGCAGTAATGTTCAATGTTCTCTTCCTTTCAGAAGATGGTAAAAGCAGCATTGTGTGTGTGTACCTGCTAGGAGGAATTGTGATTTCCAAATCCATGTCATTTTGATAAAGCATCATCAACTGCTTATTACACTATCAAAAAGACACCAATATATTTTGTGAATAGTGGGTCTGTGCTTTTATTGAAGATTTCTTGTCACACTGACTTTGAGCAGAACCTTTTATGTGATCTTTTTAATCAGTTTGTGAATAAATTACTCAAGGTGCATTTGGATATTATACTGCAGTCATCTGTACTGAATGAAGAGCCACCGTTGCCTTCTCAGTGATTTTATAGAGGTGCTTCTGCTTGCTTTGATTGGGTGCACCTTTGAATCAGTCATCATTACTGCACATTCTGAATAATAAATCCTAATTCTCTAATTACACATTTACCTGCTACTTGAAATCGTCTCTTATTTACCTGTTGCCGTGTAATTAGGAAATTACACAATTTATACAATAGATGTTGTATTTTTCATGTTTCCTAGTTGAGGAAATACAATAGGGAATGGCTTAATGGGTACATTTAAATTTCTGAAGTATTTTGACTGCTAATCACTTAAAGCTTACCTCATTTTTAATAAAGGGATTTATGCTTATGCATTGCCTTCCTCGCAGGAACCATGAAAGGGGGAGTACAGCACTACCAAAATGAGTGTTAAAACTGAAAGCCTGGGCAAATACTTGGGCTTGTTCTTAATGCTCACTAATATTTGATAAGAATCATTATTAAATGACTCTTTGCTGACATCTTTGTTTCTGCAGCTTTGTTGAACCTAAGTATTAATTAAAATAGCATCTCTTATGCAAGCACTCCCTTTGTCCAGGAATCATCAGTGTTAGAGAGGACCCATCTGACCACGGAACCCAAGAATGGGTGATGTGCTGGCAATTAAAATATGATGCCGATTAGTTGTGGCTTTCATTAATGTGGGTTTGTGCTTGTAACTGGGGAAAAGGAGGAAAAAATGGTTTGCAAATGGCCATTTGGAAACCCCTCTTCTGTCTTCCCTTATTTACCTTGAATACAAGAAGCCCGTGCAATTAGTAAAACATTTGTTGCTTTTGTTGTTTGACATCTGAGAAGTGATGCAATTTTTTCCCCCTTTAAAAGAGAACCTAGAGCAAACCCACCCCTCGATTCCTTTGAAAGCCAGGCCTTTCCTGGTAATCAAGTGTTTACAGAAAGATGCTTTGTTCAAACCTTTTCTGGGGCTCTGTATGCTTAAACAAAGGTCTTTTTAGACTTAAACACAGCTGTTCATTTGAAAATGAAAAATCAAATTAAGCAGAACCAGCTTTTGGAAGTGAATGTTGTAAAGCAGCCGAGACAAAAGAAGCAAATACTGTGGTTTACGTTTCACTTAAAGAACTTTTTTTACCACCATAAAGTTTTCAAGGCAAAAGTGTGGTTTCAAAGCTGCTCATCTCTTGCTGGATCCCGCAATAGAACAGCTGCGTTCATTCTGACGCGGATGAATGACATGAATTAAACTAAACCCGTTGAAGTGCTCTTTTTAACATAATTACACCTTGTTCATTTTGGAGACACAATGCAGGGATGAAATGCCAATTAAGCCTGGTATGTTAATGAGATTGAGACTGAATAGGGGATTAGAGCGGACACAAATCCCAGTGGAATTGATTTGATATAATCCCTCAAGTTTGTTCTGTTTTCAAATGTACAATAACATTTCTATTAAAATCTCCAGGCACAGAATAAAAAAACCACACACAAAAAATCCCCAAACGTGTTGAATTTGGGAATGTGGGTGAAGAAGCTGTACACTGGTCTCAGTTTGGTAATCCTGGTTTTATTGTCTATGGTCATGTCAGATGGAAAGAAAACGTCGTAGGTGTTTGATGTCTGTGTCAGCTCAGATTTCTCTTCCATGTTCATTCCATGTGTGCCATGTTGTTCCATAATATAGAATCATAGAATAGTTGGGCTGGAAAGGACCTTAAGATCATCTAGTTCCAAACCCCCTGCCATGGACAGGGACACCTCACCCTGCGTTACTACAGGTACCTGAAGGCTTGTGAGATTAATTTGGGGGGAGTATCTGGAAGTCATGGTGTAAATATATGTGTGTATATGAATGCAAATATATTTCCATATCTAATAATATAGTTCAGTTTTATAATCATTGTTAATTTCTAATGTTTTATAATATAGTGTGTGTGTGTAAAATCAGAAAAACCTCAACCAAACAAAACACCCACCTCAAAACAAATGGATGCTTTCTCCTTATAAAGGTTGACTCTGACATCTAATACCATCATTTTTTAATGATATTATTTGGAATGATCATCCAGAGCAGTGCGTTGGCAGGAGGGTGAGTGATTGCAGGGCAGAGTGTAACATTACAGCTAGTTATCAGGAAGAGGAGGCAGGATGTAGATGCCAGTTGCTTATAGTAGCTAGGTTGGTAAGCTGCAACTATGGGTGAATGAATACAGCTATATTTAGAGCTAGAAGATAGTAATCTTCTAGTCACCAAAAGAACAACAGAAATAGCCCCCCCAAACCCCAACCACGCAAACAACCCCTCAAAAAACCCTCACAAACCCCCACGAAAGATGCATAATTGAACCAAAATTTTTCATAGCTGTGAAGACATAATTCTATTTCCTAGAAAACTCAGGAGTTTATCTACTTGAATACCTTAAGACAAAATATTCAGTCTCTGATGGATCCTAGTGCAGATCAGTAGGGCTTTAGGAGCAAATCTAGCTATTTCTTCAGGTTCATATTTGATTTTATTATGAAATGCCATCTCAGTATCTGTCACTGATTGCTGTGTTTCTATTAAATGGCTTCTGGTGCCAGATCAAGAACTCCTATGCCATAGGTATGTGGAGGACAGCTGCCTTCTTAACCAGGATGTGACCTGGAGAGTCTTCGTGTCAGATCACTTCAAATGGACTTGGATCCTAAATAGAGAACTGGAGAAGCTCCCTGTACAGTGCTGCACAGAAGTCCCCGTTGCATGCTGAGGCTGGGTATGAGAAGGCATTGCCTGGTCTATTCGGATTGCCCGGAATGTATCCAACTCTGTGTCAGATTTATTTTCTCTGTCATGCAGTTATCAGGTTTTTGTCTGCATGACTGAGTATTTACCATACTGTCAGTCACACAGGGTGCTTTTATAAAGGGAAGCTTCACAAACATGCTAGAAAAGAAAGGAAAAAATTCCTTTCTGCTCTTCTTGTACAGTTTAATTTGTTTTTCTATTACTCATAGGTGGAAGCCCTTGGGGCTTTTTTATTTGTTCTATATTATAAAGTGTATTAAACTCGGTGTTCTCTTTGTGGCAGGGAGTCCAGTTATTTAAACAAGTATAATTCTTGTCTTTTGAGGGTGTTTGTAGTTTTTTAAATTGAATTTTGGAAACATTAAATGCTGTTACCCTGTCGTGACACCCCGTGATTAGCTGACCTCTATAGATGAGAGAAGCTATGTGCAGAAGAGTAACTGCTTGAATTTATCATAATGCTCTCTTTCAGTAGTGGATTGAATGTCTTAGAGAATGGGCTGTCTTCATGAAGCGTGTTTTTCTGCTTCTGTCAGCTTATGGCCATACTGTTTGTCTTCAGTCTACCTCCATATTTGCCTCAAAGAAACTCTTGGGTCAACAACTAGTGTTCAAATGAATTATTATTATTGCTGGCTTGTAGATTAAAGTATCTGGGAAGAGTGTGGAGCTATGGTACAGCCCCCTGTGAATGTCAGGGCTGATTTATACCTACAGCAGTTTTCCTCCTCTGTTTTTTAAGCCAAAATTCTCTGTTTAAATCTTGGTAAGGATTGTGTTGGGGTTGTACTGGGGCTAAGAGACCATGTTGTGCTCGGCTGCGTGGCAACCTACCCTCATTCATAGGTACCTCTCTAATCTCTTGACTGGACTAGAATATTCAGCAATTTACTGGAACGTGTTCCTGGCCTGGGATACAGAACACAGCAGTATCAGGCTTGTCTTCATGGTACAGAGATCAAATCTACTGTTCAACCTTTGTACTCGCCTCGCAGAGAAACCTCAGGTCTCAATGGTTTTGCTCACTACTCTAATTATCAGTGCCTGGGATATATCTAAAAGACTTCTTGAAATGACATTTCAGCTCTTCATGTAGAACAGAACTTTGCAAGGTTAAAGATCACTTTGAAGAGGTACTTTTTTTCTTCAGGTTGTTAAAGAAGTTGAACTCATTATGGATCTAAACCCATCACCCAGCTCCTCCTCTCCAGCTGAATGTGTATTTTAATATTGCCCTCTATAATTAAATTAACTTTCTACATTATTTCAGATAGTCTGTAAAACAGGTAATGAATTAAAACTGCGTGCTGCTCAGTGGCTGGAAAGAAGGAAAGAAACCTATAGGCTACATGGTGTATGTCAAAGTTGTAATGCTGCTACTGTGGTGGAACACACTTGGTGCCATGGTGGCAGTGTTGGTGGGAGAACCCGAGTGGCAGATGTTACCGAGGGAAGAAATCGTATCTATCAGTCAGTGTTTTATGCACTACTGCAAAACTTGCTGGCCACTGTGTCATGTTGCTGGGTCTAATTCAAAGCAGGATTAATCTTTTCACTTAAAAGATGCTTGTACTTTGACTAATTTCTTACAGGTCAGCTTAAATCTTTTTCCGTTCGGGTTAGTGAAGCATCAAAGCGGTATAGGCTGTGGCTGGTGTCTGTGAGTGGGATAAGGCAGGATGTTAATTCTTGGTAATGCTCCAGAAGCTGGGACCTTTCATCATACATATAACTTATGTTCAAAAAAACCAACCCAACAACCAAAACCAAACCCCCCAAGTCCCCAGAGAGATGCTGCTGGTTACTGTCTGGTTTTGCTGATCATAAATAGGCAGCCAGGTTTGGATTAATCTGGTTTCTAAGATCTAAAACTTGCCTTCTATATTAAATGTATCGGGAATGCTGGAATTAGATGTATAAGAATAAAGCTCTGATATTTTTAAGTTGAGAACTTATCTAGGTATGAAGTCATTTACTGAGACAGTTGGCTTAACAGAACTACCTGATAATAAAATAAATAACTGGAGCTTTATTCTGACATTCATTCAATTACTTTATATAAAGCTCTTTCAAGAGAGAAATTATGGCTGAAATGATTCTGAGCTCCAGGTCAGCTGTTTTGATTGTCCTGTCCTCTGGAATAACATCTCTTAGTAAGGACTATGTCTGAATATTGTGCCTGTATTTGTTTGGCTGCTAACACATCTCTTCCTACTTTCTGCTCGCTTTTTCTAGCAGTGCTTCCATGTAAATCTTGTTTAATAGATAAGGAAATGAATGTAATTTATTAACCCGTGGAATCTTTCCAGGATTTGTCTTGTTGCTATTTTATACTGGAGATACAGTTTACACCCAGTGCTCGGATCTGCCACAGAGGAGCTGGGTTAGATTCTGTGCTGTTGAGTGCTCCCACACTGTTATCCTTTTTGCCGTTCTTCCCACATTCACTTAAAATGGGGGGTAATCCACAGTTGTTCAGTACAGCTTCCTTGTAATCAGACTTCAGTGGCTGTGATAACAGACACTGCCTGTCGTACAGCTGGGCAGTGAAACTCTGATCATTACTAATCTGAGCGGAGATGATTTGCCCCAGGCAGCTGGTTAGATAAATTCTTGTCTTTATCTTTCAGTTTTCTAGGTGTTAGCAGCATGCTTCTTCCTCTGTGAGACTTCTCTTGGAAGCTTTTGCTCTGAAGATTGTCTGTAGTGATTCCTTAGTCTTGCGTAGTATCAGTCGAGGAATCTAAAGTACATGTACAATTTGAGTTTAGCTGGATAATGGTGCACCTACTACTGCAGCTTTACAGCGTGTATGACTGAGATGTTGTCAGTGTTTTCAGTTTGCAAAGGCCAACAGGAATGAGATTGAAATTAGCCATGCCCCTTGCCTCTTAGGTCTTTCCTGCTTGGGCACGGTGGAGTTTCTCACTGTCAGAGGCACTGCCTAGCAGCCCTTTTCTTTTACTAATAATTTGCCATCCTGACAGCTGCTTAAAGATCCTTTTGTATGTATTAGCTCTACTAGAATGTGTAATTACAGCTGGTTTTACCCGTGTAATGCCTCCCATTTGTTCAGTTCAGAGGATGGGTTAGCTGCCTTCAACTCAGCAGAGTAACTTGAGGAGGAGGTGAGGTATGAAGCCGTGTAAATGTGCAGGTTTACAAGAACCAGATGCTGTGAAAGTACTTAGCTGCAGCAGGTCAACAACTCTGGACTGGCGACTGGAATACTTGGTTATGACTTCTACAAGAGGGTAGTTGGAGCAGTAGGTACTTGTGGCAGACACTCGTCCCCTGGTGGTACTGATCATGCTGCTTCTGGCTGTGTAGCATCACCATGGTTGTAAATGTACAGTTTAAGACTCTGAGATAGCTAACAAAAGCAGTGCAGTTTTTAGCATCCCCTCGTAGTACAAATAAAACTCTATTTGGCAACATAAAAAGGTAAAGTTCCTACTTTGCTTGAAAAATAGTAAAGGCTTTCTCTAATAATTCTATTGATTGCCAGTAAGTTACAGAAAAGGGGCTGTTGACTTGTTTGCTGTAGCCATGTTCTTTTGGTTTTGTCATCAATAATGTATTCTGAATTTCAATTAAAAACCATGCAGAAATGGAGACTTTCCTAAGAGCCGATTGAAAATGAAACTTTGTTTCAAAGGAATACTTTCCTAATTTAAGAGGAAGAAAAAGCCTGAAGATACAGAGTTGGTGTGTGAGAAACCTCGATAATTAGAAAACGATTCTGCCAGCTCACAGCTGACAAGAGAATGGTAAATCTGACACATATAAAAAGAAAGAAGAGAAAGGAGTAGAAAGCAAATGGGTAGCCCCTTGTTCCTTTACTGATGGGCAAAACAAGTAATCAGGTGATTTCTCTCATCTTCTGTCATGTGTAAATGAGAGTCCATTAATAACAGACTTGCAACAGAAATGCTAAAAATGAAAACAACAACAAGAAAATCAACCTGTCAGGTATGGGCTGAGTGTGAAGGTAAATCTTTGAGCAGTGTTGTAAGTTGAGTACTCTTATTAGACAATACAGCTTCAGCGATGGGGCCATGTCAGTGCTGTCTTCCTAGACATCAAACCATCCTGCAGTTCCCCAAGATGTAGATGGCAGTGAGAAGCCAATCCTTTAGTGCAGCCCCTTGGATCTAGCTAATAGTTTCTGATTGGGGCATCACAGAATTGCTAGGGTTGGAAGGGACCTCTGGAGGTCATCCAGTCCAACCCCTCTGCCAAGGCATGGCCACCTAGAGCAGCTTACATAAGAACATGTCCAGGCAGGTTTTGAATGTCTCCAGAGAGGGTGACTCCACAACCCCCTTGGGCAGCCTGTTCCAGTTGTTCTGCCACCCTCAATGTAACAAGTTTTTCCTTGTGCTGAGCTGAAACTTCTTGTGTTTTAGTTTATGGCCGTTGCTCCTCCTGCTGTTACTGGGCACCGCTAAAAAGTTTGGCATCATCCTTCTGGCACCTGCCTTTGAGATATTTACATGCATTAATGAGATCCCCTCTCAGTCTTCGCTAGATTAAACAGGACCAGCTCCCCTAATCTCATAAGAGAGATGCTCCAGACCCCTGATCATCCTCGTGGCCCTCTACTGGACCCTTTCAAGTAGCTGTTTGTCTGTCTTGTACTGAGGAGCCCCGAACTGGACACAGAACTGCAGATGTGGCAGCACCAGGGTTGAGGAGAGGGGGAGGATCATCTCCCTTGACCTGCTGCTGCACTTTTCTGATGTACCCCAGGATACTATTGGATGTGTGTATGTGGTTTTGAAGCAAAGTCAGATCAAGGGATTGGCTGTTCAGTTCCTTGCTTTGTTATAGAAAGAAGTCCTGCCATGGTGGGATTATCCCTAGCAGCAACCACAGGTTGGGATTGAGGCATCTGAAACCTGCCCCTGGCAGGGAAGGGTACTTCCAGGCAGGCACTGACAGGATGTGGGAGGTGCCACTGAAGTCATCCTACTGAGAGAGCCAGCTTCTCCTGGGTAAGATGCCTCATTCCTTTTCCAGATAGTGGAGCTGAGCCCAAATTCTACTGCCTTTGAGTAGAAAAGGATGGACTGTGTCACTGCTGGACTTGGGAATGCTCAGAGCTGAAACCCCATCCTCTTGGCTTTTCCTGATGGATTTGGCTTTTGTCAGTTAGTGAAAAGGATTCATGACTGTGTCTTAAGCGCTTGGTTTTCCTTAACAAGGAGGAAAACCAGCCGATGTATGATGACAGCCATCATCCCACTTCTCCATGGGAAGTACTACTCCTTGGTACTTCTGCTTTGGTTTATGTCTGTCAGTGCTGGCAAGGGGCTGGAGATGGCTGTGGAGCTCCTGCTGCTCTGAACTCAGCATGTGCTTTGTTTCTGTAGTGGGGTATCGTCAGCTCTAGCACTGGTGGGTTTTAATCAGGCCTTTCCTTTTCCTGTTTGCACTCTGCTCCATTTTCCTATTAAATGGTGATTGCACATTGTTGAAGAAGGCAGTCAAGTGTAAATTTCATTTTTTGCTTCAGCTAATGTTGCTGTTAGAGGTGGCTTTGCACATCTGTGAATATTCCCTGGAGGAGGAGGAGGAAAATCAATCGATGGAGCTAAAATGTTCAAAAAAATAAAAAGAAAAAGGCAGCGGAGGAGATTTTGAGGTAGAGAAAACGCTTTTGGTGCAGAAACTTTCTGGTTTCATCTGCTCATATGGGTTTCCGGTCATTCTGCCCTGAGTTTCCTTAGGGTAGACAGGGTCTATGCTTTTCCTTTGTGAATTCAGAGATGGAAGGCAGTAGAAGGCACTTTCTTTTGAATAAAGGAATTAAGTGGGAATGAAATCTTCCTTTGTGTCTTTTTGTTTGGGTTCTTATTAAGTAAATGAATGCATCCTGTTTGAGGGGAAGGTTTCTTAGCTGCTTCTTCTGGGATGTCATGTGGCAAACATTTTGTGCTGGGATTCAGTATAAGGTGTTAGCACACGCTGTTGATGCAGGATCATTTCTCATTATATGGTCCTGTGTCTCTTTTCACAATGTTGCAAAAGCTTGTTCAGCCTGGACAAGGCTCAGGGGAGGTCTTGCAGCAGCTTTCAGTGTCCAAAGGGGCTGACAAGAAAGCTAGAGAGGGGCTTTTACCAAGGGCTTATAGGGATATGACAAGAGAAAATGGCTTTAAACAGACAGAGGGGAGATTTAGATAGTAGGCAGCTCTTCCTTGTGAGGGTGGTGAGGCCCTGGCACAGGGTGCCCAGAGAAGCTGTGGCTGCCCCATCCCTGGCAGTGTTCAAGGCCAGGTTGGATAGGGCTTGGAGCTGTCTAGTGGAACTTGCTCTAGTGGAAGATGTCCCTGCCTGTGGCGGAAGGTTGGAACTGAATGAATTTATAGTCCTTTCCAACCCAAACCAGGCCATGATTATATGAAGCTATGTACCCCTTCCTTCAGTACGCTGTTGCTTTGAGACAGTGTTTTCTATATAGAGGGAAGCGCCAGGTATGCTTTCACCTGTCTTTCTGGTCACCCTGCGAGCATGTTCCTCTAAGCCTCATGAGTTCCAAGTGACTTTTTGTTGTCCAGAAAGGATATTTTGTTATTCAGAAGGACTTCAACAACTTCTTGGCTGCAGCACTGCTTCTTGAGTGGCACTCCAGTTCCAGTAGCAACTGGTGATTTACTGTTCTACATACGTTTCACTGGTGGCTGGTTTTCTGTTATCACCTTTACATTTGCCCTGAAGACTTTGAGCTGCTTGTATGGCTGAGATTCTTCTTCCCTTCCTGATCCTTTTACACACAAACATTCTGTTCTTTTAATGCCTTTCTCTTGCCAATGCTCTTCCTTGCCTGAAATCCAAGCACTGGTTAGTTTTAGATGCATTATAGCTGCAACCCCCAACCTGCCTTTTAAGCTGTAACTATGACTAAAGACAACAAGACAGTATTTATTTCCTTGTTCTTCATTTGTGTTTATATTCATTTATTATCCTGTCTTTTAAATCAAAGGTGTTCTGTGCAGCTGCTGACTCTCCTCTGTCTCATAAAACTTCCCTGATACTTGGGGCTATAAAAAACTAGTTGTAATCTGGTTCAGGATTTTCTTTAGATTTGTGATCTGTGTGCTACAGTAAAAAATGTGTTGAAACAATTTAATTTGTAGGGAATTTTTGCTCATTTCTCTGCAGTATTTCCTGCAGCCAGGTAGAATGTCTGCTAAGCAGGGAATTGTCTGTCTTCACAATGTGGATGTGTGCATCTTTGTCACCTCAGCTTCCTTTGCGTGCTTTCTTGTTATTGTCATTTTCTTTCAGGGTGACTCTCAGTATCGTCTAATGTTGAGTATGTGTCTGCTTTACAGGAATTAGAGACCAGCAAGTAAAACCTGCAAGCGTAAGGCAACACTATCGTGATGAGTTCAAGTTGGTTATAAGGAAGAAGTTCTTTACTGTGAGGGTGCTGAGGCACTGGCACAGGTTGCCCAAAGAAGTGGTAAATGCTCCATCCCTGGTCGTGTTCAAGGCCAGGCTGGACAGAACCTTGGGCAGCATGGTCTAGGATGAGGCATCCCTGCACATGGTAGGGGGTTGGACACAGATGATCTTAAGGTCCTTTCTAGCCCTAACCATTCTATGATTCTAAGAGTAGTGATTATCTTTGGGGTACCGTGCTGTAGGATGTTGTAAAAGTTGAAAAAGGGAGTGAAAACATTACAGGAAGAAAAAGACATTTGAGTTTATTTTTACAAACCTACCATATTTGATCCGGAACCAGTCTGAGTCCATTGTCCTGCTTTTGGTGTTTTCCAAAGACTGCTTTTGCAGACGGTGCTGCGCTAGATTAAATTTGATCAGACCCAGTGTGATGGCTGAGAGTCAGGTTTTGGGGGAATATGTGTGTACTCAGTGCAAACTGTGGCTGAATATAGATGTTAATAATAATGTAGGTGGGTGTTCAGGAAATCCATCTTCTGCATGACAAGACAGTTAAACAAGTTTCCGTACACCAGGAATATTCAGATCAATTGTAAATTATCAACGGAGCGAACTCACTGTACTTCAGAACCTGCTGGGCTTAAATCTAAGTCACCTTTACCATTCACACCACGAATGTGGGTTTAATTCAGTAACTATGTAAATGCAGCATTCTTCCTGCAGAAACCTTAGCACTCCCAAGCCTTTGCACATGTTAAATTTTCATGGAATAGCTTCGATTAAAATGTAGCTTTTGGAGCTCACACTGTTTATATGCAAAAAATGGTTCTTGTCATAAAACTCCCGGGAGGGGAGCAGAAAACTGCAATACAATTTCACACTGTTTAATGCTCGTCACCCTTGGGTATCTGGTAGATTTCCACTAACTAAAATGCGAATGTGAATTCCATTTGCTTTAGAAGCTGAATCTACTTTATCAGCCAGCTTGCTTGTGCTGCTGCCCATGGAGAGCCTGTTATGAGTATCTGCTTTTGAAATGCATTCGTATTTGTTCACATTCCTCTCCTTAAAGAAGGGCATCTCAGTTAAGTAAAGTGGTTTATTTCCAGCAACACGCCTGAACATCTTCTGTTGGTTTATTTGATCAGTTCTTTGCCACCTTTCCTCCTTATCTCTGGGCAGAAGTTGCTTTGTGGAAGGTCTGTAAGGAAGCAGAAGTACAGTTCTTCGCTTTGTATTCCCTCCTCATCCCTAGCAGGTTGCTAAATCACAGCCAGATATTGGGAAATCTAATAGATGGCTCAACCTCGTAAGGTAAATCTGTTTTATTCAGTAACACTGTGTCTTATTACCTGCTGCCTTTGACCACAGGTTACTAAAAGTGCTAAGGTTATCGAAAGTCTATTTTTGGTTTTGTCACCATGATTCAAAGTTCACCTCCTCCTCTGTGTCCTGAACTCCTTTGTCAGGGCTGTGCCCAGATTTCCCCTTGCAAAGAACTCAGTGCATCAAGACAGCTGGAAAACAAAAATGCTTCTCCTGGAGATGCTGCTATGCTGACTGCTGACCGGCACCTCCTGCTTGCCACCTTGGCTTTCCCTTTGGAAACCACAAGCACTTGTGTCTTGCCTCTAGCATGGCTCCTTCTGCAATGTCAAGGAATGGCTGATTTCCCATCCATAACACTGGAACAGAACCAACTGGGTTTGTCTCCTCTCATTTCTCTTGTTATCTGAAACCAAGGTGATGTTTCCCACTGAGCTGGCTGTGCATATCTCAGACCCATCTCTCTTATTTCTTGTCCTCTTGCACTGGGGCCTCTGATACTGGGAGAAAACTTTGCTGTATCTTCTTTCTGACAGTTTTTATGACAGTATCTGGCCTTTGGGAGATAGGAGATTTTTACCCTCCTTTAGGGAAGGGATATTTGTGCCCTGAAGGTTCTGTTCAGAAACATTTGGGGTTTGAGTCTTCAGTTTGGCCATAGATACCCACATAGATCCCAGTGCCAGAATTTGTTGCGTGTTTATCATTTAAACACTTGTAGATAAGAAGCACCGTCACATTCTTATTAAATACAGTGTTGTACAGATGAGTAACAGAGGTACAGAGGAGGTTAAATGAATTGCCTGAGGTTAAGCTGAAAGCCTGAGGCTCAGTGAGGCTTTGAACTTGAATCTGCTGAATCCCAGATAAGAGCCCTACCCTGTTAATTTTCCTTCTTAGACCTGTTGCTGCAGCAGTTAATTTACAACTGTGCCCTGGGTTCAGCTGTAACAGTTTTCTCCTTCCTAATAGCTGGTGCAGTGCTGATTTTTGGCTTTAGTCTGAGAACAATGCTGATAACACACCAGTGTTTTAGTTGTTGCTAAGTAATGCTTACCCTGATCAAGGACCTTTCAGTCTCATGCTCTGCCAGTAAGGAGGGGCACGGGAAGCCGGGAGGAACCAGAGGCAGGACACCTGACCCAGACTACCCAAAGGGGTATTCCATACCACAGCACATCATGCCCAGTATATAAACTGGGGGCAGTTACCCAGAAGAGTGAACAAATGGCTGCGTGGTTCTGAGTTATTGTCTGGGCTTAAACCATGACAAACCATATCATCATATGCGAACTATTTCAGTGGCTAAGCAAAAGAGTTCTTTTATCAATTTTAGATGGAATTTACTTTTAAGAAGTAGACAACCACTAATAAATGTTTTCAAAGTATAATGGAAAGTGGAAAATAAATTGCTTGTAAGTCTAAAGTCTGTCTTCAGGCTAAAGATATCCCTGTTTGTAACTGTGTACCTGCAGTTACCTGGGAGATCTTATATACTGCCTTGATTTCTTGAGACTGAAGTTAACCACTTTGCAGAGACCTCTCTCCTACGTTGACTGTTGTGAAAGCTTGTTGTATCCACTGAGTAACTGCTGATACTGCTGTTTAGCACTTCAGTTTTGCAGTAATTTTCTCCTGCCTGTTGTTTTGTTTTGTTGGCTTTTTAAAAGGATTTTTGTTTTTTAAAGAATAGTTTTCTTTGCTTCCAAAGTGTAACTTGGGTGTCAGTCGCTTATCTCCTGATGCCCAGTGCCAACAGGTAGGTAGAATCATAGAGTCATGGAATAGTTAGGGTTGGAAAGGACCTTGAGATCATCCAGTTCCAACCCCCCTGCCATGGGCAGGAACACCTCCCACTAAACCATGTCACCCAAGGCTCTGTCCAA
>WYDI02021994.1:0-50197 GCA_009867235.2 Psittacus erithacus | reverse complement strand
GGAGACCAGTAATGAGTGGTGTCCCTCAGGGATCGGTGTTGGGACTGGTCTTGTTCAACATCTTTGTTGGTGACATGGACAATGGGATTGAGTGCACCCTCGATCAGTAAGTTTGCCCCTTACCCAAAGTTGTGTGGTCCAGCTGATGTACTGGAGGGAAGGAATGCCATCCAGAGGGACCTTGACACGCTTGTGTGGTGGGCCAATGCCAACCTCATGAAGTTAAACCAAGCCAAGTGCAGGGTCCTGTGCCTGGGTCAGGGCAATCCTGTACAGCTACAGGTTGGGCAGAGAAGAGATTCAGAACAGCCCTGCGGAGAAGGACTTGGGGGTGTTTGTCAATGAGAAGCTGAACATGCGTGTGTGCGCTCACATGTGTGTGTGCTCACAGCCCAGAAAGCCAACCGTATCCTGGGCTGCATCAAAAGGAGTGTGACGCTTTCCCCCTCTTAAATACATTATCCTAGAGGCGCTACCACCATCACTGATGGGCTCAGCCTTGACTAGCAGTGGGTCCATCTTGGAGCCAGCTGGCATTGGCTCTGCTGGACACAGGGGAAGCTTCTCGTAGCTCCTCTCAGAAGCTATCTCTTTAGTCCGTTCCCTACCAAAAACATGCCATGTAAACCCAGTACAATCTTGATAGAACTAAAAGTTGATTTTGTTGATTCATAGTTTGCAGCATTGACTTCTGTACCTGGAAAAAGGCCCACAATAGCCACACATGTATACATTTATTTTAAATGCTTAAGTACACATTGTGCTAAGACATCCCGCTACAAAATATGTGGCTGTCTCTAGGCAGTTCTTTAGTGTCACATACAAGCATGTTTGCCTTAACAAGAACCCTGGCCATCTTGTTATTACTTTGATCTAAAGCATGGGGGAGGGAGAGTAACATGACTCAGGAAACTGCATGCCAGATCTTAACATTGGTGAAATACATTATTTTTTAACCTCAGAAACAGAGCCATTTGCTAAAGCTATCAAGGATATGAAAACATCTTCTAACCTGAGATAAGTAAAATGGGAAATCTAATTTCAAACAAGTTACACGTTCCCAGTTCCTAAGCAATGCTAGGTCTCACTAGCAAACACAGCCTTGGGACAGAAAGACTGGAAATCTTAAACTGTATCCATTGCAGTCTGCACTGATTGTGGACAGATTCACTTTCCCTGTTCCATTAGGTTTTGATTAGCAAGTGCTCCTTGGCTGTGAGACTTGGTGAAATCTCCTTTCTGCAGTGACCTTTAAAATTTCAACACCTCGAGCTACAGTCCTAAATCCCTGGTATTTGCACAGGAAGTAGTATAAATAAAAGTCTGTAAATTGTGTGCCATAGTAGTGCATGTGAATCCTGGCTAGTGTTTAAAGCAGCCTTTCGTAGGTTGACAGCACAGTAATTTAAAGTTGGGGGGGGGTGTTTGTGTTTAATCTTCTTTGAGAGCATGAGACAGTTTGTAGTTCCTGATGCTTCCATAAATCTCATGGTAGCTCAAATCCAGAGTTGAAACAGTTCAACCAGTGTAGTTGTGAAGAAAGTTTGTAGAGAAGACAATCCTTTCTGATTTTTCTCTTGGAATATGATGTATAAATTTAAAGTATCCTAAGGCTTATTTCAGTGCTGGTCTGAGAAGCAGAATTTCATGGTCACAGAGAGATTTCCTGCTCTGTGGTAGCCTTTTGATGCTTCTCTGAACTCTGGCATAAGATAGGAGTAAGTTCTGACTTGATGTGCTGAAGTGTATACTCCAGTGGTCCAGGCTGTCTTCCTAAGTCATCAGTTTAATAGTGCAAGTCCCGTATTTTTCTTGCTGGCCGTTATCTGCAGTTGAACTACTCTTATTATGGCGTGGGTTTATTACTTTTCTTGAGTAATAGCTTTTGTATGTAGTAAAACACTACCTAAATGCCTGTCTTCAACATATTTGAGTTACGTTGTCAGGATGGAGTTATTTTGCCAGTATTTTCTTGCTATGTTAATAAAATAGAGGGAAACACTTTTCTATGGCATCTCTTTCTTACTGATTCCAATCTTGCCCTTGTTGTGAAAGAACATGTTGCTGGTCTTTGAATGAAAAATCCTTGTTAGTTCTGAGACAGCATATTCACAGGTTGTTTTCTGCTGAGCTTCAGTCTCTGTTACAGTGATGTAACTGATGTTACAATGTGTCGTATTTCCTTTAATTGCAAGTTTCATTGATTGCTTTTGTTGTATTTCAGACAGCATTACTGAAGCGGCAGAGTCGATACGTTCGTTCAACAGTTCCTGAAAATGCAGAGAAGGAAGCTCAGAGCTTGTTTGTAACTGAGGTAATACTGGAATTGCATTTGGCTCTGTGTAATAAGAATATTATACCTGAATTGTTTTTCTTCTACTTTACTTACCGTTTAAGACACAGAGAAAAAAACCTTTAAAAATATTAAATATTTATTGCTATTTACTTGTCAGTGACTTAAAGGGAAAATTTCCAGGAAAACCTAGATTTTTTCTATTGGTGGCTGGAAAAGAAGTATTACAGGATAGCTTTGAAGAATTTTGTTTGTGTGATTGGCTTTTGCAGATTCTTCTCCCCCACCTTCTTTATGCTTTTGGCTTTTTCAGATGAACTTGTGTGATTTCCATACCTAATACTGGGAGCAATTGTGAATCTGGAATGAATCATTGTGGCTTGTTTTTGCTGATAAAGTGTTTCGCCCCAGTTCTTTGTTTGTAATAATCTTGCACAGTTTGTTGGAACAGAGGTATTCTTAACTGTAACACTTGTAGAGGCCAAAATCATTTTGACTGCTCAATCTGTATGATATATGGAGAAGAAACATCTTCAAACCTGAAGTTTCTCACAACTACTTGCTTTTGTTGGCATTCTCTTGGTTCTGACTGATGTGTTTAAAATTTTTGTAGTTTTTTTATATTATCTACTAGTTTTCTAGTGATGTACTTTAAGCTGATATCTTAAGATCTAAACTAAGTAAATGTCTTGTAATTCCAAGAAGACTGAAAGTGCTCCAAATAGCTGAATCTACCCCAAACCTCAGAGTGATTTATCCACAATGATACATAATACCTTAATACCTGACCTAAACAATTCTAAAATAAATATGAAGAAGGTAAACAAGGAGAGAGGAGTGTTGTTGGTAATTCATAGAGTTTAATGAGTTTCTGTAGAAACAATAGCATGGCAAATACTGATTTTTGTATTTTGAAATATAAAGAAAATATTTTGAATTAGTAGATACTGTGTTTGTGTACGAGTCTATTCCTGTAATATAAAATTTTGTACTATATAGTTTCTGGCAACAGATGTTGTCAGTTTTATCTTACTTCAGTCAAAGCCAAGATAAATCAGTACTTTCATGTTGTAGCAATACGGGTGGAGTAAAATGGTATTTCCTGTGACCTGGACCAGAGTGTAATGACATAATTGCTTTTCAACAGCTACAAGCATGCAGCTTGAATTTAAATATTAATTTAATTGCACTAGAGGTATCAATATAAGGAAAAGATCTTTTTAGTTTTTGTGTACCAGTACATGTGAAATGGAGTATTTTATTTTAATAAGGTATCTGTATGTCATTGCTGACTTTTCTAAAGGCTTAGTCATGTTTTCAGCTGCAGTGAAATGCTACTTCAACTTTTCAGACAACTGAAGATGGTTAATCCAGATGATGAGTGTATTCACCGTTTTCTGGTTTTATAATATGCGCATCTAGCAAATGTTAACATCCTACTGAAATATAACACTTGTTGCAAAATGCTGTATTGCACTAGACTTGCAAAAGAAGGGAAGTATACAGAATTTTCAGAGATCGACATTTAGCCATCGTAGTTCATAAACAACAATATCTCAAGAGGTTTTTTTGTGTGTGTGTAGGGAATGCTGTTAATTCTCTTCCACTTAATATTGGTATTTGTTTTTCATTAAAACAGTGCATTAAAACCTACAATTCGGACTGGCATGTTGTTAACTATAGATATGAAGATTACTCAGGAGAGTTTCGACAGCTTCCAAAGTAAGTATGTTATTTAGTGGTATAATAAAGATTCTGAATTTGTGAAGGAAATGTATTAATACATGTAATGTGTAACTTAAAGCATGTTGTATTGGTGTTTAGTAGTCTGTAGAGATGATAAAGATTTTTTGGATGGAATTAATATTAATGAACTTTGGATTGTAAAATCTTGTTAAACCATTTTCTGGAAAATATTAATAGGTCAAAACAAGAAATTGTATGGTTGACAGTGTGAAATGTAAACATGAGAACTAAAACAGGCTAATGTTTAGATGAAACTAAAATGGTGATATCCTGTTTTTGTAGCTTCAAAGGCAGCTTTTGGAACTCCTTCTAGGAGGTTAGGGAATAGAACCTCAGATGGTTAGAGCAAGTGTATGAACTAGTGCAGATTTTCACAGGATGATTCAAAGCAAAAGCCTAATCTACATCTTTTACAGACTTTCTAAGCCATCTGCTAGAGAAATCTTTTCCAACATTCTAAAAATTTCATAGCGAGATTATAGAGATTGGACCCTTAACTTAAAATATCTGAAAGTAGATGAATACTGTGTGTCCCACAACTCTGGAATATCTGTATCTTCCCTACCTATTCTCCTGGCATCTGTCAGTTAAGAAATAGCTTTCTTTCCCTGTGAAAAGTGCTGATATACTCACAGGTTTTGTAAAAATCAGTACGTGGTTTTTATTACCCGAACAGAAACCACGATAGTCAATAGGAATTTGAGTAAGCAAGTTGTCCTAAAAGGAGCCAGTGGTTCCAGGTATGAATTGTTGCTCCTAAGATGCTAGGAGTGCAGTAAATGAGAAGATAATAGGTTCTGTTCAGATATACAGGACAGTGACAAGCAGAACAAAAGAAATACTCTGGGCAAATGTGCAGATTAGGCGAATTGCTGGCAAAGAGATGCATTTCATGAAAAATCCATGCTTTTACTCAGTTATTCATGTGCTTTTCCCCCTTCGATTAAAACAATAAGTTCTTTTTTTTTTTTTATAGCTGTAAGTTATTTAACATCACAAAATTTCTAGTATTTTAGAAGCTTTTTTTTTTCCTAGTAAAGGGACAAAATCGGAGAAGCTTCCAGTTCATTTATATGAAGTGGATGAAGAAGCAGATAAAGATGAGGTGAGATAACATTAATTCCGTACTTTCTCTTGCTTTCAGTAAAGAATGTTGGGTAAGGGGAGGTTACAAATCAGGTTAAGTTTTGATGTCAGTAAGTGAAAACAGAGATTAGCTTGAACAGCCTTATTTGGAAAAAAATACAGTTATTCTCTCCTTTCTCCTTGTATTCTTGAGATCTGTCATGTGAGTAGAACAAGTTTTGGCAGATGGTGAAACTGAAGTTTTAGTACTTGATAAAAAATAGCTTTCATAAAATCTGTCGTGTTGTACACTGCTTCTGTGTAGATGGGCATATGATAGAAATGTTTCGTGCAGTTTAATCACCAAGATGAGTAAAATCATAGGTCAGTCTGTTCCAGCATGACAGTACACACACTTAAGCATATGTGACAATAGGATACAGTCACAAATGAGCTTGTCACAAATTTGAGTATAGTATAAGAGATCCATCATGGAAACAAAAGGTAAAATGATTGAATAAAAACTCTAAGGTATTTCTTTTTTGTCATTGGCTTAGGGAAACCAGAAATCATAGCCTCAAGCAATTTTCCAGTGTCAAAGGCCTTTTTCAGTAACTGCTTTTGTTATTTTTGTGATTTAATTAATTTTTACCACACCCTGTTTCAAAACAGAGTGTTTTAATGCCAGTGTTTTCTTTTCTTACGAGTACTTGAACTCTTGAATCACAGAAAAGTATTAAAACAAAATAAAATTATTATTTTTTTGTGGTTTTCACCTTTTGACAGTTACTTTGCTTCTGAAGCACTGCTGCATATGAAATAGAAGTTTGTTACAAGTTTTCCTGGATTAAATGTGAAAAAGTAGTTTAAGGAGTGCATCTGAGTAGGTAGATTCCTGAACAGATAGTCTTAGGATGCTATTTCTTCAGCACTGTTATTAAACTGCACTGTGATATTTGGACAAAGGATTTCATGCATTTGTATCCAAATCTTCCTATTTGTAAGATGGGAATAATTATGATTTCTATTATGCTGAAATAAAAAAGACTTATCATTATTTAGTGTGACAACAGTGTTTTAGAAAACAGTTAAACATCAAAAAAGAAGGTGATATGATTGATTAGGATTGTTCTAGGAAAAAGTCTTATGGATAGAGTTTGTTAAACACTGAAAAACTGTAGCTTGCCTGTTACCAGGTGCTGTGTGTTTTACTAGGAAGTATAAGTGGAGAGGGCTTCCTGTTTCCTTACACCTGGTTTCCTGTTAGAGCAGGCAGGAATGTGATGTCATTCAGAGGTACAGTCACTGGAGAAGAGGTCTGCTGCTCTCTGAGGAACTTAAAATATAAATACAAGAGAAAAGCATGTTAGGGGAAAAAGGGAGCTTATTAGGAATAGGGAACATACATATCACGTAAATTCTTTTCTCAAGGGAAGGATTAATGCAAGAGTTTTTTCTTTCAAACATCAGCATTTTTGTATGCCAAAAAGCATACATGCAAGTCTTACACTAAAAGTTGTTCCGTGTTCATTTTGTTTTGCTTTTGTTTTGTGGTGGGCTTTTTTTTGTTTCTTTGGGGTTTTTTTTGTTTGTGTTTTTTTTTTTTTCTGTAAGAAAGCTGGTTTGTTAAGAGAATGGTACAAAACAAAAAGCTGCAAGTGATTAAAAATTGAAGGAAAACCAGATAAAGGTTAGTTTAATCTTGCATTATGAAAAAGGAGAGAATTACCTTTCCAAATGTAGTTGGGGCTATCAGGCCATCGGGCTGATGTTTTTGTAAGAGGAATTTTTAACTCAGCCTGGGGTATGGGGTCAAGGTATGGAATTGGTTTTGTTGAAACAGTCGCTGTTGAAGTAAATTTTGGAGCTGAGTTTGTGGGAAAGATCATTAAAAAAGTGAAGCACAGTGTGCAGCAGTAAAAATAAAAGTGTGGAAATTAACTTAGCAGTTGGAAACAGGAAATATGTTTTCAATGTAAAATTTGTGTGTTAACAACTGGGTTCTGGGTTCCTTTGTGTTAACAGATGGTCATCTGGAAATGTTCAGTAGTTTTTTGGCTCAGTAGACAGGAATTCTGCCTGACAGAAAGAAAAGGTGTAACTAGAGACACTCAAATGACAGTCAGGTTTATTGTTAGAAAACAGCATGCAGCTCAGCAGAGTTGGGAAACAGTGCACCTCCAAGATGTGGGTTTGGGAAAAAGAGCCTTAATAGGGCTAGATTTTAATTTTTGTTAACACAGGTAATGAAGGAATTCTTGTCAGGTGATCCTGTGTATGGTTTGTGAAACTGCAGAAAAGCATTGGTTGTTTTGTGCCATGTTTTGATGATAACTCATCATCTACGCATCATCTTCCACTCATAAAGGTGGTTTTAAGCCATCCTTTCCTTGGGGATAACTCCCACCAGCAGAGTTGGAGAATCATAGTTGGAAACCCAGCCTGTTAAGTTGTTGTCTATGTATATTGTATAAGGAAAAATGTTGTCTAGTTAGTAGAGCAGGTGTGGGGGCTAATGACTTGGAAATGTGATGCAAGTAGACTGTATTGTTTGGACAGTGAGACTCACTGGGGCATGTGAAAATTTGCTGTTTCTGCTCTTGTGCTTCTGGGGCATTATGTCAGATTCTCTAATAGTTGGTGACCATATCATCCTTACTGGGCCTAATTTCCACAATATCAAGCTGACTAGAATTTTGTAGGGAACAGGTTGTTGCAGCTTTGGCCTTCTTTTTACAGTTTTTGGAACTTCACGTGCATATGAATATGCAAGCTAGACAGACTAAATAGTCTGTAAATAAACTGACTAGTAACTTTTTACAGAATGTTCCTTGAATTAGTTCCAGAAACTAATCCATATTATTGCAAAATTTGGTTTTAATGTTCAGTTGTTGAGCTAATGACTCTGTCCCCCCACTTTTTGTTGTGTGTTCTCTTTATAGCTGAGAAAAGGATTTATAAAAAGTAGTTGAGGCACTTGAAAAAGTTTTTTGGTTTTGTCTTCAACTGGATACTCAGCTAATTTTGAGTGTTTGGATAATAATTCATCAGGAATATTTCTGCTCTAGATGGCTGAAAATCTTCCCACATGTTTAATTCATTAAGGGTGTTTTTTGTGTCAAAATGGGTTACATCAACTGAAAACAATAGTAAAGGCAGTTTGATACTGTTCTAAAAGATTACTTGAACTGGTGATTTAATACTTATTCTGTGACAATTATAAGTCTGTCATTTTGATTGGTTTTGATAGTAGAGTACTGCTTTTTGGTAGTTGTTAACATCCTATGGGTATTGATACGGGTACTGAGTTTCACCAACTGGCATATGGAGGTGGTATGCAGGCAGTGGCAGTAGGTGTGATGCATGATGCATGCATTGGATTTGCTGTTTGTGAACTTGCCATTATTGCCAAGTTTGGTCTTGCTCTCTTTAGAAAGCTTTGATTCTGATCTACAAAATGGCAGGTCAAATTGAAGAATTCAAGACGTAGTTCTCTGTAACTTCCTAAGTAATGTTGTTGAAATAATACATATAAAGCAAAATGGTTTGAGAAATCTCGATTGAAGTTTTGGATAAGCATGAGTTTACATTGTTCTTTTTGATAATAGAAATTGGTAAAAAGTCTTGTACTGGAAGGTAAGAATATATGAAAAACTTAAAAAGTAAATGTAATAAATGTTTTGAGTTTTCCCTCTTTCTGCTATTTCAGTGGGATTTATCTTGACTAGTAGTCAGCTGTCTAGAAAGTGGATCATTCTGCTAGCCATAGAGAAAGCCTATATAAGTGGCCAGGTTACCTATTAAGATTAGACGTAGTCAATCTCATCCCTGATTTTAAAATAAAACCATTAGAATTACAAAGCTATAAAATTTCAGCAGGGATAATAGTACATTGTTGTCACTATGTTATGAGCATAGCTATTCCATCCTTTAAAAATGACTCCTGAAGTTTTTGATAAACACAGCACTTTCATACTATGATGCAAAACTACTTTTTTCCCTCCCCCCCATCTCCCTTTTTTTCATCTGCAGGATGCAGCGTCTCTTGGGTCTCAGAAGGGTGGAATAACAAAACAAGGATGGCTGTACAAAGGCAACATGAATAGTGCAATCAGTGTGACAATGAGAGTAAGTTTAAGCATGTCTTACGTGTGATAGAAACTGAACATTAATATTTAACATGCCACTGTGCCTTCAAGAAGTGAATTTGTATGTGGATTACTTCTATAAAAATAATAGTGTGGGATGAGAGAGGGAAGCTTGTATGTAATTTATATTTGTGAGATCTTAGTTTTCTTTTATTCCACTTAATAAAAAAAAAATGCATCTGGTGGGAGAAGTCCAGTGTTTTAAAGAATTTTTTTAACTGGACCCTGTTTTGTTATTAGTCGAAAAGGGACTATGTAATATGAGGTTTTATTTGTATTTCTTCTTTACTTAGAAACAAACATAAGTTATTTTATGGTTATCTCAACAAATATCTAATATCGT
This sequence comes from Psittacus erithacus, assembly GCA_009867235.2. NCBI lineage: Eukaryota > Metazoa > Chordata > Aves > Psittaciformes > Psittacidae > Psittacus > Psittacus erithacus. The sequence goes on along the minus strand of WYDI02021994.1, from coordinate 40,602 downwards.
AGAGTCAGTTTTCAGTGGGTCTAAAATTTGTTTAGTACAATCTTGCTGTAGGTTTTTAAGTTAGTTTTTTAATTTGTTATAATTAATGATTTCTGCTTTATTTTCTGAGGATGCTGAATAGACTATGTGTAAACAAAAGCTTTTTTCTAAAACCTATTGTGTAAATAGCACTTAAAGGTTTTGTAGTATGAAGATGATTGATACCAGTGTTGTAACTGATTTTCTTTCCACCTTTCTTTTCACAAGTCATTTAAAAGAAGATTTTTCCACTTAATCCAACTTGGTGATGGATCCTATAACCTCAATTTCTACAAAGATGAAAAAATATCAAAAGAACCTAAAGGATCAATATTTCTCGATTCGTGCATGGGGGTGGTTCAGGTAATTATAATTATTCTGCCTGTTCTCTGGTTAATTCTGGTTTTGATAGAAAAGGATTTTTTTAAAAATACAGGTAGCTTGTGTCAGACTTAGATAAGTATCTGCTGTGCAGGGGAACAGTTAGGCACACTGCATCTTGCAGAAACTGTGAATGAGTCTTTAAAGGGCAGGAGGCTGAGTTTTAAAAATCTTTCTGAAAAGCAGAGAAATTACTGATTGATTTCAAGTATTTATCAAAAATATCAAATGAAGAATTAAGGCAAACACACACAAATCCCCAGTCTTAAATCAGGACTATTAACGACAGCATAAAATTAAAGTTTGTTTCTGTTACATTTTGTGCTTATGTGAGCTGTAAAATGTTTTGCATAGCTTCTTGTGTGGGATTTTTGTTGTGGGAATTGTATTAAATTCAGTCACCCTTCCAGATGCTTTCATTTGACCTTTATAACACTGCTTTTATGTGCTTTTCTTATTTTAAAAAGTTGAGGGCTTTGGTGAAATGTTTGTCAGTAGCAAGTGCCAAAGAAAAGATTATTTTTCTTTCCTTGTGATTCTGTTATGTATTTACAGTACAGCTTGTAACTGTTCTGTTAGGCATAGTATACCTGGAAAAAACTCCTGGGCTTTAGGGGTTTGTTAATATGCGTAATTTAATGAAAATGTATTTCTTGTGTAATAGTGGAGGGTTTTTTTAGCATTGAGTTGATTGAAGATTTATGCAGAGAGGTACAACAGCTTTACAGAGGATTATTTTTTTCCAAATATTGCAGTAATGTTTTCGGATACACATTTAATAGATACTTTGCATGGAAGGTCTTTAACTGTAATAAATTTAGTCAGATTGCAAGTTCTACATGCAGATTTACACTGTTTTGCCTTAGGTGTACAATTCTGGCCAACTTTGATTTGTCTTTTTAGAACAAACCAGCAAAAAGTATTGTAGACTTTGTCTTGCACTGAAGGTCTATCTTTCCTTTTGTTCCTCAGCTTCCTCTGGTTTGGTGCCCCTCTCTCTGATAATATGTACTGTCCATCTTCTGGCCCCTTTTGTTTCCCACTTAGGCAGTGGCTTGTTTCTGGTTCTCAGCCTGTGGCTCTGTTACAGACCATTGTGGACAGACACTACAACGTTAGTTTACATCATCAGAAAACACTTGAGATTTTCAGAAGTTAGAAATGAAGGAGAGGCACTGCAAGAGAACTGGAAGAGAACAAGCCCAGACACCAGTATACACAGGGCAATCCACCCGGCTGGAAAGCAGTTGGCAGAAAAAGATCTGCAGATCCTGGTGGACACCAAGTTGACCATGAGCCAGTGATGTGCTTGCTGTAAAGAAGGCTAATGACGTCCCAGGCTCCATAAGGGGGGTGGTGTCAGCAGGTTGAGGAAAGGGATTTTTCACCTCTGAACAGCTGAGCAGTACTGGTTAAGGCCACACTGGAGTCCTGTGTCCAGTTCTGGGCACCTCAGTAAGAGGGAGACATGAACATACTGGAGAGAGTCCAGCAAAAGGCTATGAGGATGATGGAGGATGGAGCATCATTCCTATGAAGAGAGGCTGATTTGGCTTTTTTGGGTTGTTTTGTTTTATACTGAGGCATATTGAGGCTTTTCTGCATCACAGAGAAGTGCAGTCACATAATAATATGCAGTGTCTGTATCACACATAGAGTCATATATAGAGGCATAATTGCTTTAATTCAGTGATTTGTAAAAACTGACAAGTGTGATATCTGCCACCTGTGTCAAGGTTTTATATTGTTGAAACCTAAAGGTTACTGTTCTTGAGAGTTTTCATTTTCTTCAGTACTGATTTTAATTGGAAAGACTGCCTTAGATCTGGAGTCCATACATTTGTTTGTATCTTTCTTACAGAAACTCATCTTTGGTAGAAAGCTGACTGTTTTGACAACAGTAGTTTGTCTGTTAATTGAAAAATCTGAGCTATAGTGAAACTAAAATGGAATTTGGCATTTAACTTAAAACAACAACAAAAAAAACCCCCTGACCATCAAGTCTGTCTTGTTGTTTATTTTAATGTTTATTTCATGAATTACCATTTTTAGGAATTAAAATTATGATAATATAGAATTTTGATTTAAGTTTGTGAATTCATTCCCAGACACTTCAGTCAAGCTAGGTAGCATTTAAAGCCTCAATTTAAATTGTGCAAAAAGGATGACAGTAATGGTTGAGGAACAAAGGAGGACTTACAACTTCATGCATATTTTAAAGACTAATAGTATCAGGGCATTCAGGGTTGAAGTTTGTTGCAATTAACTTTGGTAGAAAATCCCAACATGCAAATGATTCTCACTCAAATGTTAATAGTTTAATGCTTTTTCTAATCGGTAGATTTTAGCTTCATTTCTCTATGAGTATGTGAAGATTTGATATTTGGAAATTAGATATTTTTGTTTTTAAAAATTATTACAAGCAGAATTAGGACGGGAAACTGAAAAATGTCCTGTTACCTTTCATACCTCCGCTTGTTGCAGAGGTACAAATAACTTCAAAAGGTGAAATGTCAGAAAGAAATAAATGTAATTATAATACACTTGTTCAAAATATCAAACTGTATATTTTTGTTAAACGATCTGCAATACATGTAGCTTTCTTTGTGAGTAGACAGGATATAAAGATATTATAAAGATCTTCTATTCTCCTACAGAACACTAAAGTCAGACGTTTTGCGTTTGAGCTCAAGATGCAAGACAAGAGTAGTTATCTTTTAGCTGCAGACAGTGAACTTGAAATGGAAGAATGGATAAACACTCTGAACAAAATCCTCCAGCTTAACTTTGAGGCTGCAATGCAAGAAAAAAGAAATGGAGAGTCTCATGAAGGTAAGCAGGGTTTCTGGCAGTGCTGATAGTTATGTGACAGCATTTACGTGCATGCATTTGAAAAGAAAGGCTTTATTGCAGCTAAATTTTTTTGTTTTCTTTGGTCATAAAAATTACGGGCCTTTTCACTGTCTGTTTGAGCTAATTAGAGTTTTGACCTTTTGGCATGAAAATAACACTGTTCTATGTTGATTCCCATTGAATTAAGTCCAGAAGAGAACAAGACTGATCAGAAGTCTAGAAAAATAGAACTCGCAATGAAATATCAGGACTGAGACAGTTTAAGGAAAAGAGAAAATTTACAAGGCACTTGCTTTGAAACATGTAACGTGCTGCTCAAAATGGAATAATCTGTTACGTGGTCACTGTAGGTAGAAGTATAAGAAATTGTGGTTGCAATAAGGGGCTTTAAACTTAGATGTAACTCCCTTGACCACAAATTTTTCCCCAAAGTACTGAAATAGATTGTTTGAGTGTTGAGTCTTTTCCATTGGAGCCCTTTAAGAATGGGTATAGCAGCTGTCTGTAAGGAATATGATGTTGGCATAGTTTGGTGGCAAAAGGGTAGTCCAGTATTCCTCTTGTACGTTTTAACTCTTGACAGTGGGTGGGGAGGGCAGCTGGTATGAAACCAAGTGTATCCAGAAGAACCTGAAAGATGTTATAGAAGGTTGTTCTGCTTATATACCAAAAGGGATCATAAGAGTTTAAAATGAGATATCACCGTCTTAGATTAAGATTGCTGGAATTCAACAAGATGTTTGAAACAAAAGCAGATTGGAAAAAGAGAAGTCTGTAGCTCTGTGAAAGACATTTTAGTCAGCGGTCCTCAACTGACTTTAGAGCCGTAAGGTGCTTTATAGCTACCTGAATACTTGCTTTGTAAATCCAGTAAATCCAGGAGAGTAGAGCTGGGGACCTAAGGAACAGAGGGAACTTGTTTTGAAATCACGTTACAGTGCATAGTGCAAAGAGTAATGTAAATTTGTGCATTGAGTGTCCCCTTTCCCCAGACAGATATCAAAATTAATATTAAAGCTGTTTTTTTGGTAAGATTCAAAATAGCTGCTACTTTACCAATTCATATAACTGGTTACATCCTCCAAGAAGTCACTTCATCAGAATTAAATGATGGAGTTGTCTACAACCTGTTTATGTTAAGCATTGTCATTTTTGAGGGGGTTGGGGTTAAAAAAAAATAAAATAATCAGAAATACTTTTTGCTACAGTCTTGTGAGTAGTTTGGGAGGTTTATTTTTTTTAACGTGTTTTATTTCAGATGATGAACAAAGCAAACTGGAAAGCTCATCAAGTAGTTTTGATAACTACTATCCTGAAATTGCCAAGGTAATATATATTGTAAATACCAACTCAGGATATAAAGTACTAAACATAAGTTAAGACACATGAACTTTCAATAAAGGTAAGGTATTGGCTTCTAGCTACCAGTCAGTTTGTGGTGCTTTGAAAGCTTAGAAGCTCTTTTGTGTATAGTTGTGGTTATTGAGCTCCTTCTTTTTCTGCTTTTAGAGGCAAACTAGCTACTCTCATAAAGTTGCTTATATAAATCTTGACATGGTGTTTAAAAGCAGCATGGTTTATATTTTATTAGTTTATTGTATTTTGCATCTTTTATGTTGTTTTATTGCATGCAGGTAAGTGCTAAAGTATTTCTATAGAAATGTAGTTAATACTGAAGTCAGGTTTTATCATCATAGCTAAAGTCAAGCAGAGTTTAATCGTCATAGTTAAAGTCCAGCAGAGTTTAATAGCATCTTAATAGAGATGATTCTGTCTATTACAATAGTCAACATATTAAAAGATCCAGTCAAAATAGATTGTCAGGCTTTCAGCACCCAAATTGGTTGTCTAACTTAATTCTTTCTGTGACTGCTTTGTAATCAATTTAGCACATGTACACAAAAAGCTATTATGTGGTTATCTAACTTCCAGTATTTGGAAATTAGTTGGGATTGTGGTGCATGCAATCAAGTTTTCCTTATTAGTATGCTGTTTGATGCTTAAAGCTCTTCCATGAGGCTATGAAAATTTATTTCAGAAACAAATATAAAATTGGCTGCTCATATTGTATGGAATATTTTTCTTTCTTTATAGGCAGAGTTTTGTAATGCTTAGGTTCCACATGACTTCCAGAGGGGACTTTTATTTAGGGCTGCAGCACCTGCATATAGTTTCAGTATTACAACTGCTGCTTCCTGTTTCCGTAACCTTCTGGTCAAGAGGTTGTGGGTCAGCTCTTCAAGCTAGGTATTTTTCTAGCATGTTATTTTTCTCAGCTCTTTAAGCACTGGCTTTTTTAATTCCATGGTTAGAGCCTATTTCTGTTTCCTTCAAAATAACTTCTTTTTGTTTTCCCATTCTATTTCATCTTTACTAAATACTACTTTTCAAAATAATTTTAATGTGTTTTTCTAGCCTTTTTTCCTTGCGAAGTACAGGGGAAAAATCTGCCCATTTGTATTAGTACACTGTGCCTTCACTTGATTACTTTATATAAATGCTGATTTTTATGAGGATTTTTTTTGTCCTCTGTTCTTTCTTGCACTGTCTTTTCAGCTGTGGTTTGGGTTTGGTTCTTTTTTTCCCCAGTGGATGACTTGCAACTCACTGAGCCTTCCTTCAGAAGAGCTTATAGCTGCTCTATTATTTTTCCTGGTTCTAGAAGGAGATTTTCACAATAGCTGACCTCATATCCGTATGAGGAGAGAGAAATTCCTTCAGGGGTGATTGTAGAGCACCTGACAATAGGGGAAAAAACAGTCTTCCTAGGAAAGGTTTAACCCTTGTGAGTACATTTCCAGGCCTTCATTTTTCTATCAACCACTGTTAGTTCATAGCATAAACTAAATAAGATGGTATTGTGCTCTTCAGTGCACAGATGTGCACACATGTATATATCTGTCTGTCTGTCCTTCCTGCTTCATGTTTCTTATATCTGTAACTTATCTATAACTTAAGTACCAAGAATGAATGTAGGAGTTTTGTTGGTTTGTTGTTTGTGTTTGTTTGGGTTTTTTTTTAATCTTCAGAGAAAAACAAACTAGACCTCTATCTTAAATAACTATGTGACTGTCATGATCAGTGTGCTCGCATACCTCCTTAACCAGTATGTGTCCAAGTATTCCTTGAGGTAGGAAAACATGCCGGTTTTTCAGATGAGGAAATGGAATTAGAGGGTCACGGCTGTGCTATAGACAGGGTTGATGACTGCATGCATTTGAAGTTCTTGACTTCTGACTGACAGCCCCTGCATATTCTTGTCTCTTTATCTCATAAACCACCACCTAAAACTATTCAAGATGCTTTGGCTGAAACAATTTCTGTGTTGTTCCTATGACAAGTTCATCTTCCTCTTCAGTTCTTGCCAATGACTATTCTCTTTCTAAAACATGCATGCAACCTTCTTGCCATGTTTAAACTTCTTCGCAATTTAGTCTTGCATTTCTCAATCATACTGGCTGTTGAACAAGCAAAGTCTGTCAATACTCTGCTGGTATCGTGTATCTGGGTCATGTCTTTCACAATAACTCATTGTCTTTTCTCCTGTCTGTGTTAAAAGATAACAAAGTAAAGTAAATGAAATCTATTAAGGCATCTATATTCAAAACCACACCTCAGAAGTTTCTCTTCTGTAATACATCCTTTAAGTCAAATAAAATACATTTTTTTTCTTTTAATAATATTATCTACCTAAAATAGAATTTTGAGCTATTAGAGTTGATTTTGGTTTGGTTTTTTTCTTTTTTTCTTGAGACATAGTGGATGCTTCTTTAGCCTCCAGATGTAGACAGTAGATCGCTACCAGCTGATTGTCAATGATGAGAATTTTGGGTTGTAACTTCTTTTAATGCATACAGGCTGATCCAAAAATAGACAGCTGTTTGTAATGTAATACTTTGTATCCTTGTTTAGCCAGCTACTACTTTGGGAATGGCAGCTCTCCTACCTGGGTAATTTTGGTGCATGCATTATGTCTATTTGTCATGTCCTGTGACTTTAAAAATCATAGAATACTGTTTAAATCATACTTTTTTTTTTTTCCCCAAAGGTAATGTATGTGTAACATCAGTTTTCACATTCTATTTTGTTCCGTTTTACTTTTGATGTACTATTAATAGGTAGGTATCCACAGATCACAGGCAGGATCAGTGTACGTTCTACCCTGCTAAGTAACTTTTAGGTGTGAGGGGTTTATCTTTTGGAAGTTTCAGGAGTTTCCATCTACCCACAGCAAAATGCTTTCATGATGAAGAGTTCAAGAAAAGAGAAAGGAGGAGAAAAAAGAGCTATAATGGTGTTCCTTAATTTAGGTGACCTGTTGTTTCCTGAGCAATCTCATGGTCTCAGGATAGCTCTGAGCATCCAGCTACATTTGTACTTCTTTTAAAGTAGTGTTACGAAAGTTACTATTTAAGGAGGCAGACTGCTGTATGAGCTATACTGGAGTATACTTCCCGACAGCTTGGAAGGTTACATGTTGCTCATGTAAGTTTTTGTGTTTCTAGGCCTGGAAAAGCTTTTAGAGAAGAGGAGTCTTCTTTCACGTTTTTCTTGGACACAATGGAGCAATTTAAATTAAGGAGCTGAGTTAGGGAGAGAAGAGTGCATGAATCAGAAACATGTAAAGCTTTGAGCATCACAGAAAAAGGAATGAAATTGCAAGTTGCTTAAAAATAGTGCGATACTAAGGTTTGGGTTTTTTTTCTAATTTTGAACAGAGTACCAGAGAAGCAGAAATCAAGTTGAAAAGTGAAAGCAGAGTTAAACTTTTCGCCTTGGATCCAGATGCACAGGTTAGAGTTTTACAAAGAAGCATGTTATTTTGTTTTATGTTGATCCTTTTGAGATAAAAAGCCCTGACCTAAATTTTTCTTTTCTCTTTTTAAAGAAACTTGATTTTTCTGGTATTGAACCAGAAGTGAAGCCATTTGAAGAGAAATTTGGAAAAAAAATTCTTGTGAAGTGCAATGACTTATCTTTTAATTTGCAAAGCTGTGTTGCAGAAAATGAAGAAGGACCAACAACAAATGTAAATAATTCACCTAATTATTTTTTGTTAATATGATAATGAATATCTTAATATTGTGTTGGCGCTATTCTTAATGGCAGGAATTCCTTGCTGTGATTGAGAAACATTGTGGGCTTTTTTCTACTCCTTTATAATAAGAACCTAAATCCAGTGAGAAGTAACTTAGTAGCTAATCTTTACGTTGTGTTGCAGAAAGTGGAATTTTTCTTTTACTATCTTTTTGCATGCTGACAGTAGGGTGATGGACATGTGTACTCATCTTCCTTTCATGCACTTGTTACTCATACAAATGTTACTCATCTTCCCTTCATACACTTCTTACAGTAATATCAGATGCCAGTAATGACGCTTGATTCTTTTTTTTAATGTGTAGGTAGAACCTTTCTTTGTCACATTATCATTATTTGATATTAAAAACAACCGGAAGATTTCAGCTGACTTCCATGTTGATTTGAACCACGCCTCAGTAAGGCACATGTTACCCAATGCATCTCAACAGATGATGAATGGCAGTGGAGATAGCATACATGGAATTCAAGACATTCATGAAACTGTATTACAATATGCAAAGCAGGTAAGAATGAGTAACCTAAAGAATTAGCAGAGTTTTGGGTCCAAGTAGAGAGTTTTTCTACATACTTTGAATGGCTTTCTGTTATGTGATGTAAAATGTGTATGCATTTTCCTTTTATTTTTCTCTCTTATTTCTAGGGAATATTCTCAGTCACATGTCCTCATACTGACATTTTCCTTGTGGCTAGAATAGAAAAAGTATTGCAAGGAAGTATTACACATTGTGCTGAACCGTATATGAGAAGTTCAGATTCTTCAAAGGTATGTTACCTCCTCCTGTGGTGTGTAAAAAGTGCTGAGGTGGGACAGTTTGATTTCACATCAGTAAATATCAACCAAAAGTTTAGTTCTTTTTCAGGAAATTCAGATAACTGGATGATTTGATTTTGTTAGTTGTATTATTATTAGTAACTTATCAATTGAAACATTATAGATTGTAGATATTTGGAAATACTTATTTAGCTTTTTATAATTGTGATGCAATTACAATTTTTGTAATGGGTTTAAATAAACTGATTTGACAAAAGAGTATTGGACTTCAAAGTATTGGACGTTCATGTGAAAGTTGAGTTGAAAATTGTTGAACAGTGAAACATTCAATATAGGTCAGAAATTAGCTGTATATTTCTTAGTTAATTTGTCTTATTTACTGTATCATTGTTGCTGACTTTTCCTTTGTCTGACTTTTTGGTGACCACAGTTTACTGTGATGTTATCTGCACTCTTGTGGGGATTTTTTTTCCTTCAGAACCATTGAGAACATTAAGCCTCTATTTTTGCATATAAAATGTTTGCAGATTTGATGTAACTCCAGATCACTTTTGGAAATAAGACAGTGAAGCATCTGAAGTTTGCTGCAGTCCAGGATGACATAACATTTGAATGTTTTCTGAAACATATCTAGAAAAAGCTTTGGCACTTGCTGCTTCTTATTTGTAGCTGAAGAAATAATTTTGCTGATTTACAGTTGTGCTTAAATAGTTTGACCAGGATAGCAGGAGAAAAGATTTTTGTAAGCAGTGTCAGCTACTATCAACATTCTTCCTGTTTTCAGCTAGTGGAAGGGAAGAAGGAATAGTTAACTTTCAGTCTCTGCAGAGGAACAGTGTTCTTTCCTACTGATTTAATGCTGGCTAAGCTGCACGTAAAAGAACTGTATTTTTCTCTTGGTCTTCATATAGATCAGACTACTGATTTGCTTTTCCAGGATTACTTGAGATTTTTTTTCAGTTATCATTGGAAAACAGCAGCTTTGTATTTTAGGAGTCTGGTTTTGAAGTATATGCTGTTACTGAGTTAAAACAGTCATGAACTGAGTAACTGATTTCGGTGGGCTTAGGTCTGAGCCACATGGGAAGGTTAAGTAAGCCCAAGTGTTCCCAAATTTGATGCCGAGTGTTAGACTTTTGTCGCTCTGCGCTACAGGAGTAGCCAACAGGAACATCCATGGCTATATTAACTTATACTATGCATGTCTGGTATTCATTTGCTTATAATTTTATACATTTGAACACTTAGTTTGATTTTTTTTTTTTCCTGCACGTGTCCTTGGTGATTACAATGTATTAAATTGAAACAACATAGTGGCAGCTCTTCAGGCCTCCCTGTGTGTCAGTACAATGAGCAAGTTCCAGTTCCCTACAGAATTACAACTATGAACAATAGAAAAACCCATGAAAGCAGCAGATTCTATAGCCTACAAGATCATTTGTTCTTCCCTTAAACATTGATTGTGGTGAATTAATGATGATTACTTGCCAAGGTTCTATGCTTCTGAGTGACATTTCCCCCTTTTTGCAGAACAGGATAATGGAGACTTGGCTCAAACCACACACTAATAAAAACAACTCTTCATAATGTCAGCAGTATAGATCAGGGATAATATTCAGCAGGTTTACCCTGTGGGGCTTTTTTGTCTCTGGCATATAATTTTGCTGTCTGTAGGCATATAGGAAAAGCTGGTTTCTGGAAAAGAGAAGGCTCTTGCTCTGTCAGGAAGTTCTGCTATAGATCAAGTGGTTCAGCTCTTGTGCTGAACATCTCACACTAGTGGGTTTCTAGCTCTGTTACGCATGTTGGTTCTGTGTAATGGAATTATTTTTTCGCTTGGATGTTAACAAAACAAAAAAATTGAAGTTTTTATGAAAACAGTGTTGCAATGTCCATACATGGAATTGTCCTGTGATATTCATACAACTCGTCTGTGTGTATGTATAATACAAGTATTGCAAAGTATTTTACTATTTAGTCTGCAGGAATGTGTTCTGGTACATAGAGTGGGTGGTGAATAGGGAAGTGAGGGGAAAGGGGGCATTTTTATCTGGAGTCACAATTTTGTCTTTGAATTTGTATGGGATTTGTATATAATAATTTTTTCTCGCTTAATTAAATATGTGTCATCGGGAGTGTTAGGTGGGTTTGTGTTTTTATCCATGAAATGCTGTGAAATCGGCAGGTCCTGCTTAGCCTGACATGAATTGTTAAGAAGTATTTTAATTTCTTTAACTCACATACTTAGGTTTAATCTTCTAAAGATTTTTCCAGTTCATATAAGTGTAAACATGTGGGGTTTCTCTGTGTAGTAATGGTCCAAAAAAGGTAGCTTTTAAAATATGGCTATTTCTTATGTCCATTGCAGGTGGCACAGAAAGTTTTGAAGAACGCTAAGCAGGCATGCCAGAGATTAGGTCAATATAGGATGCCTTTTGCCTGGGCAGCTAGGTGAGGACAGATCTTGCCAAGCTGTATTTTTCCTGACTTTTCTTTAACATTATTTTCTGCATCTCACTTTTTGGAAAATTTCATGTGCTGTTTTAATTATTTCTTGTTTTACTTTCAGTTAACCAAAGGCTTCTGACAATCAGACATATACTTCAGCTCGGTAGTAGGGGAAAAAAGTTATAAACATTCGTTATATTCTTACTCAAACAACTGAATATTGCCAACTCTTTTCTATTGTCAATATTTTTTATTTTACTATGGATGAAATGGTTCACACTTGATTTGTTATACCAAGCCATTTATATGTTAAAACTCACCTTACAATGACAATAGTACTAAATGCTTAATATGAAAGATGATGGAGTATGTTCTAATTTGTAGTAAAGAAATTTTCTGAAGTTAATATCAACACTTTCATAAACTTAGCTGAAAGCAAGATTTTGACTTTCAGGACGCTGTTTAAAGATGCCTCAGGAACCCTGGACAAAAATGCAAGGTTTTCTCCTCTCTTCAGACAAGACAGTAATAAACTTTCAAATGAAGACATGCTGAAATTGTTAGCAGATTTCAGGAAGTAAGTCTAATTTCTCTGCTTTAAAAAAGAGAACCCTAACAGCTCACCTTTTTTGTTACGGTCTTGAACTGGAGCATCTGATGTTTTGATGGATGTATTTGTATGCATTTCACTTCAAATGTAGAAGTTGTATAAATATTACCAAGACCTCCGTGCAAGTTCCAAATCTTTTCTTTGCAATGTTTGAGGGCTATAAGCAGGAGTGAAGTATTATGCTATGTCTAACATGTAATAAGCGTCATATCCTGAAGTAGCTCTGTGTTAGGAGTTATGCTTGCACAATGCACTCTTCTGATTCTCAAAGGAAAACAAGTCTGAACATCATATGTTCTCTGACCTTGGACAGAAAACACTAGCTCTCAGGGAAAGGAATTCAAATCAGTATCCAGTCCGCCTTTCTTGCGAGTGCATGTGGCTCAGGATGCTTAAATAACATTAGTCATTCTTTTTTACAAAGTGTCCCTAAAGACTGCAGCAGTTTGTGCTGAGCTTAAGAATCTCCTACTGACAGATGATCCTATTAACAAATAGTTTTAGTACCCTTTCTTATTAAATAGGATATAAAATTATAGAGCAGTCTTTGCTGCTTTGCAAAGATACTTCCAATTCTGTTATGGTACAGTTAGCTGGAGTTTTATTAATATGAATAATTGCTAATCGCAAAAAAGCCTGGGCTATAGTTTATTTTATTCTTGCTTACCAAATCTGATAAGGAGATGAGGTTTGTAGCAGGCATTTTAATTCCATTTTAGCAAGCTGGTTAAAGTTTCATTGAAGTTTACATAGCATTGAAATTGCTGTGTATTGATACTCCTTGCCAGAAACAGTATTACTGAAACTGAAACTAGTCTAGTAAATTAGCTTGTGACATCACTTTACTTTGTGAATTAAGGAAATGCTTTTGGTTATTTCAGCATCCTGCTTGTGGAATCAGGTAGGGTATGTCACAAGAATTTTATTAATAGATTGTAATGTCTAAGGCTTAGCTATTGAAATTAGAATCCAGATTCCAACCAGAAAAAATTGTTTGCTGTCAAGCATGATATTGCATTTTGGGAAAATATTGCATGTACTTCCTCTGTAATAATTTAAAAAAATTATGCTGCTGACTATCATTACTAATAAAAGGTTCTGCATGGGTGCTTTAAGATGGCAAATACTCCTACTTCAAATTATACTTCTGAATTAACTTCATGATAACATCTAAGAAATGTCATTGAAGGGTAGTTAATAGTAAATGTTTTTCAGGGTGAGTTATTACTTTAGAAAAAGGATGAGGTAGGAAAAAAAATATTAGTAGAAGACACGTTCTGTTAACTTTCTGCTTTCTCTCCCCTTATGCTCTTCTCCGAAGTTTACGCCATTACCATATAAGCTTATCACTGGCCGTTGAGATTTAAAAAGCTTTACTTATAGGTCCCCTCTTTGCTGCTAATTATAGTGAGTTATTACATGCTAACATGCTTGTCTTTAACAAAGTTTTCCATTTTGATTTAAAGAAAAACATGATGCTTTTTCTCAACCTTTTCCACACTTATTAACAAAGCCTTACCCATTTTTTTGGGGTTTTTTTGTTTGTTTGGTTTTCCCTTGTAATTTAAAGAAGAAAAGCTGTGAATCTAGGCAAAAAGCCAGACCAGATCAGTCATCCACCCCCAGACTACCTTTCCTCTCATATTCCTGTTTCAGGATATTACTTTTGCTTCTGTTTCCTATTTCTCTTTTCTCTGGCATCTGATAGTTTTGCATTTGGCCTGACAGTGAGATTTTTTTTTTTTTCCTTTCCTATAGACCTGAAAAGATGGCCAAACTTCCTGTTATTTTAGGAAATCTGGATGTTACAATTGATAATGTGTCACCAGATTTCCCAAGTGAGTATTACTAAACGCTGTTAAATGGACATTCAGGCTTTTTCTCTTCAGTTTTTTATTGGGTTTTTATGTATTTTCAGATTATGTTAACTCATCATACATTCCCATGAAACAGTTTGAAAGCAGTACCAAGACACTAATAACTTTTGAAATAGAAGAATTTGTTCCTTGTATACCTAAACATACTCAGCCTTTCACCATCTACAACAATCATCTTTATGTTTATCCAAAGTACTTGAAATATGACAGTCAAAAGTCCTTTGCAAAGGTGAGTAGAGGAAAACTGTATGTTCTTGTTTCTCAAGCTTAGTTAAGATTGTTTATATTTTTGTGATGATCCATACAATTAACTGTTTGAAGTTTTGTTTTTTAATACTGCTTTAGGCTAGAAATATTGCAGTATGCATTGAGTTCAAGGATTCTGATGAAGAGGATTCTTTGCCTTTAAAGGTCAGTCTTTTGATTTTTGTGACTGGTAAAATAGTGAACAGGTAGCTAAGTAACACAGTAGTATTGGATTAATTTATCTATTTTGGGATGGAGGCTTTCTGTCTTCCTTTTGCATTTGACATAAGAGTAACTTCTAGATAACTTGCTTGGTTTTGGTATGACGATTTCTAAAGAACCCTCAGAGCATTTAATTTCCTTATATCAATGAAAATTCCAAAAATAAACTTGTTGCTAACAAGGGTGGCTTATGCCTATTCCATAGGAGGAATTCTTTGAAATAGGAAAGCTTCAGATCAACTGCTGAGTTGAGCTCTGTGTTTGTTTATGAGCTACCACAGTGTAGAAGAGGTGCCTGGAAGAAGAGAAATAGAAAACTGTATAGGAATCCTGAGAGGAAGTCGTAGTGTCAACATTACTGCGCAGCAGGCGGTTCACAGATCATGTAAGCCCCTGTCTGTGCAAAGGAGCCAAGTTAAATATTTTTCCAATATCTGAAGAGGGCCTAAAAGGATGCTGGAGAGGGGCTTTAGCAGTAGGACAAGGGGTAATGGATTCAAACTTAAACAGGGGAATTCAGGTTGGATATAAGGAAGAAGTTCTTTACTGTGAGGGTAGTGAGGCACTGGAATGGGTTGCCCCAAGAAGTGGTAAATGCTTCATCCCTGACAGTGTTCAAGGCCATGTTGGACAGAGCCTTGGGTGACATAGTTCAGTGTGTGGTGTCCCTGCCCGTGGCAGTGAGGTTGGAACTAGATGATCTTAAGGTCCTTTCCAACCCTAGCTATTCTATGGTTCTATAAACAGAAGGTTAAAATATTTCAAATTCTAGATGAAGCAGATTCGAAGCTGAGAGTGGAAAAGGTTCTCAAGTTTTTTCTTTTTTGTTCTTTTTCCTTTTTTTCTTTTATTATTAGTGTATCTACGGTAGGCCAGGTGGACCAGTATTTACTAGAAGTGCATTTGCTGCTGTTCTGCATCACCATCAAAATCCAGAGTTTTATGATGAGGTAAGTTTCCTTTCTAAGGTAATGTTTACTGATTTAGGTATTATGTAAGTTTCAAAAATACAATAAAAAATTTGAAGATTGCAAAGTTTGTGATCATGATTCCAATTAAATCAGCTCCCCTTTGCACTGAAGGGGAATTATACACTGTGTGTATAATTCTTGATCTTGCTTCAAGTAACACCTAATCTGGAACTGGTTTTTAAGTGTGAAATCAGTTAAGCGTGTCACTGCTCTAGCTAAGGGGTTCTACAAGGGTTGTGATTCTTTGCCTTTCAGATTAAAATAGAATTGCCCACTCAGTTACATGAAAAGCATCATTTGTTGTTCACCTTTTACCATGTCAGCTGTGATAATTCAAGCAAGGGAAGTACAAAGAAGAAAGATACTGTTGAAACACAAGGTTTGTACACTAATGATTTACTTTCACTAATTACTGGGGAGATTTTGAGGTATGCTTATATAGTAACCTGTGATTTTTGTGATCCAAATAATGCTTTCTAATTATATTATACTGACTGATTTCATTAAGTATTTATTTTAATTCAAATGTTTCAAATGTTGTTTTAGAACGTTTCTCAAATATGGGTTTTTTTCAAGTTTGGTGACAATTTATTTGCCTTTGTAATGATTTCTAATTGTTTGAGTTCAAATCATTTGACCTTTGCAGTAACGTTTTCTGGTTTATGAATTAAATATCAGAAGTAAGACTTTTGTAAGGGATTATGTCCAGATTCATAACACGCTTAAAAACTACTTACCTTTCATGTTCTGTAGTTGGGTATTCTTGGCTCCCTCTAATAAAGGATGGAAGAGTGGTGACCAATGAGCAAAACATCCCAGTGTCGGCAAATCTTCCATCAGGCTATCTTAGTTATCAAGAAGTGGGGGTTGGAAAGGTATGTTATATAAAATTAATATTAAAAAAAAAAAAAAAAAAAAAAGATGTGGAGAGAAGGTTTGAATGAACTCCCCAGTCTGATAAGATTTAAGTAGTTTTCTAGTAGATTTTTTTTTTCTTTTATAGTTGAAGTGGAGTTCTTTGCAAAACTGACATCTGATTTAAAAGAAACAAACACAAGCAGAAATGGGAGACAAAACTTATGATTAAATTCTGACTTACAAGAATTTGAATCAGCCTATCTGAATATAGTTTTTCATTTAATTTCTTATTTCTGTTGTTATTTAACTGATGTGCTTGGGAAATGTTTAAGTTTAGTTTTTTCTAGTAATAATTAACTAGAAGTTGCAGTAATTTTAGAATATATTAAACTATTTTTTTTTAGTTTATGAAGATTTGCAAATAATCTGAAGTCCTGTACTAAATTTTTTTTAGCATTTCATGCTGTCTCCTTTCAGTAAGTCCTTTATTCCTGAAAAAGTCTTATTCTCACATCTTGATTTTTGTGATCTTTATATTTCACGAGTGAAATTTATGGTTGTACTTTTCAAAGCAGAAAGCTTGCAAAGTTGTAGTAATAAAAATGATACCAAGGAGGACACAAAATGTTAAATGTGATAGGCAATTTGACTAAGAGAATGAAACAGAGATGAAATTGACTCATTTTGGAGGAAGAGGCCTAAAATCAACAGCAAGAGGTGCTGCTCTCCTCCTGTTCTACCACCATTTCTGTTTTAAACTCTGCTGTAAGCTTTCCAACCATCGTCTCCTTTACATCTTTCATCTTTTCACATTGTAGGTGTATTCTTTATGCCTCTTTTGTTTGTCTCTGCTCATGCCCATGGGTAGAAGGTTAGGACCAATATGACTAGTTGTAGATCTGGCAGTAAATTCTCTCCCTAACTGGTCAGGATAGACAGCTGAGTGTTCCCATTCTTAGTTCTTTGGATATGGGATGGGAAGGAAGCACTGCCTGCTGCCTGTTGGCAACCTCTGTTAAGGTTTAAACTCTTGTCAGTATCTATGGAAATTATTTTTTTTTTTTTTTTCTCAGAAAACTAGTAGATACTTTTTCTCTAGTGAGAAGTTTCTTTGCAGTTACAGGTGAAACATGAAATCTGTGACTTAATAGAAAAGCAGTTTGGTTAGCCAGTGAGGAAGCCTCTGTGGGACTTACAGAAAGACATTTTAAGCTTCATAAGTGCTTTTGATAATATTGCCTGCATAATTTTCCTTTTTTTTATGACTTTATTCATTGCACACATTTCTTCAACCTGTTTAAGAAAAATATAAAAATTGTTGTTTGTGGTACTATAAACAAATTGTTTTACTGTAGTATAATACTACCTTATGTTACTTTTCCTCTGCATGTGTGCATGCAGCATTCTGGTCCTGAAATTAAATGGGTAGACGGAGGCAAACAACTGTTGAAAATATCCGCTCATCTGGTGTCAACTGTGTATACACAGGTGAGTTGTGAAACAAATTACATTATTCCTAAGACTTTCTCTAATTTATGTTTGCTATATGTATATAGAATATTTGGGAAGATTCTTAAAGTCAGTATGTTGATCTCTTTGTCTCTTGCATACTCTGCATGGTATCTCTTACATCAGCTGTGAAAAGCAGCAGATCTTACATGGAAGCTATTAAAAATGTGAGCCTTTTGTCTAACATTGTCATCCATTCCAGTCTGAATTTTCCTGTCAGATGAGGGGTCATAGTTGCCTGAAAGCTATCTACTGGTGTGTCTACAAAGCAATGAGTCCTGTTATAGCTACTCATAAAATATATATTATGATTGGTTGGGATAATGAACATTAAGTATGCTATTTTCTGCATGTCAGTTGGTTTGAAACAAATATAGGTGGTGGCTTGTATTCAGAAATCACTGGAAATTTCTTACATGCATTAAAAAAATAAACATTACATGTAGACTACCTTAGTCTTTGGAATAGTGAACTTCAGTTATTTTTGAAAATTGAATCTGTGGACACCTATATGGATTTCTATATATAAGTACTTTTAATGTGTTCTGCTTTGGATTATGGATAGCAGTGTTGGATATCATTTAATTTGTTGTTCTTTTTGTCTTTGACAGGACCAGCACTTGCATAATTTTTTTCAGTACTGTCAGAAAACTGAGTCTGGAGCTCGTGCACTAGGAACTGATCTTGTAAAATATCTTAAGGTATAAAATGACAGTGAATAACAGATAATTTATTTATTTGTAATTTTGCAAAGCCTTTGGACTTCAGACTTTTTCTAGATCTCATTAATGGAATACTCAGTATAAGAAAGAACAAAAAGATACGTCCTACTTTAGATAAATTTACAATTGCAGTGTAAGAGGAAACTGTGGGGAAATAATGAGACAGCACTGTTCAGCCTTAGGAGTGATAATTTTGAAACACTGATGGCTTAGTTTGTCAAAATAATCAAATTGAACTGCACAGGGAAATAGCAAGGAATGATGACTCCTGTTTTTCTAAAATGTTTCTTAGGAGATCATAATTGCCATGCCTAGTTTTCTTTCAGAATTTGATCAGTAGAGTGCATGGTTTCTATGGCAATTTTGTCCTAAACCAAGTAGGCTATGTTTTTAATGCAAAGCCCAAAATTCAGTCACCTTAAAATCTATGTAAGGTATCACAAGTAACTATTTTTCTTGGGCACAACAGAGTTTATATTTGTAATTGAATACCATCAGTTAATAAAACTGGATTGTCTACTCAAGACATTTAAGTAAGAACTTAACTATTAAATGTGGCACACTTCTAAACTGGACTTGCTTTGGGACCCAGATTATGCCAGAACCATGGCTCTGAGTCTTCTTCCTTGCCCCAAGACTTCTGTGGTCAAGTTTGGTACAAAACAGGACACATTACATTAGCGTATTTGGAAATAGGGTGGTTTTTGGGTGTTGTTTTTTTTTTGTTTATTATTACTATTTTTTACTGACAGACCTGTTTCTGCATCTTCTATTTGTCCTAATTATTCTGAAATTTTGCAATCCTAAAACATGTTGGCAATCATGCACCCCCTTAGAAGGGATTCTGGCTATTGTAGCCAGAGTAAAACAAAGAACAAATAATTTTGTTGCTGAACTTCATCATTCCCTATGGTTACTTAGAATGTGTCACTAGAGATGCCTCTCACTTGGGTTTCTGCTACTGACATTGTTTTGAGATATCATTTCTCTGCTTTTCTCACTTGAACTATCTGTTTCAAGTTCCTCTATGATATTTTTTTTTTAGAACTGGAGCCATCCTGATTTCTGCTGCTTTCTGCAGCAGTAATTGTACCAAAGTCTCCACTTACATGACACTAGCACTAAGCCTGGCAGTGTTTGGCTTTAGAAGTCAGCACTGCAGTATTGCAGTCCTGCTGAAGCTAGAAGCAGCTTATGTGCAGAATCCCTCCCTGATGCCACACGTGCAAATCCCGTCATCGTGATCCTTTTCAAAATACAGTCTTTCTAACTGTGTATATGTGAGAACCTCTTTACCTGTTGCTTCCTACTGTTTGTACTAGAGTAACGCATTATACTGTCTTTATTGCTTTGCTTCATGGTAACAGAAAACAAATGCTTTCTTTTGTGTCAACTACAACTTATGGCTATTTTCAGTTGCATTCCTGTCTAGCTTGGTCTCACAGGGACCCAAATACTTTTTGCTGCTCCTTTATTGAGAGCTTGCCTTCTGTGTGTCAGCTTGTACCTGCCTGTGCCAGACTTGGCCAGCCTGAGTGCTAAATGCTCCTTAAAGATCAATGTTTTAGTTCACTGATGACAGTTTGCTGCAGGTAGTGTTTATGCTACGATAACACATTTAAATACTTAGGATTTAATTTTCTTCAGAAGTCAGTGTGCTCCTGGCAGAGTAACTTGGGTTGCTGAACCTGGCAAGTGTTCTCCCACTCTCTCTTCTTTCTGCTCTTGCTCTACCTAACAGGATTTTGTGAAAGCACCATCTGACACTTCTAAAAGTTTTCTGAGACTCACCTGATTATGCTCTCCTTCATGTTTCATGAGTCCAAACATCACTTAGCATCTCATAAATTGAGGGATCTGCTTGTAGTTACTTCCATTGCTGCCTGAGAGATCGAAGGGTGCAGCTACTTCTGGCAGTCTGAGTGTAATTGGATACTCAAAGACATCAGAAGTTAGGTTACAAGGCCACTTCAGAGTCCTGCTTCAAACAGCACCTTTACCAAAAAAAGTTTGCATCCTGAAAGAAGTGTGAGCTGAAGTTCCACTTGCATGTTTACCCAATGGTATGATATTCAAGGTTTATAGCAAAGATGCTGTAGCTTATGACTGGTGTTTCCAAGAAAAACCACAGATCATGTAGGAAGGAAAACCATTTTGAGTTCTGAATAGTATGAATGTGCGTACAGACAAACATTTAAACACAAGACAGCTAGCTAACACTAAATAGAAATGTTTGAAATTTGTTGTCTGTATGCATGTTCAGCAAAGACACCTTTTTTTTGTCCAGCTTGCTCTAGCTCCAGGGGATTTTATGGCATAAAACAATGTAGGATGAAATGCCATACACTGCCTTTTATGTCAAAGTGGTTATGTCTATAAAATCTTTTGCATGTGGTGGAATGCAAAGGCATTTCATGAAGAAGCTGAGTGGTAATATGCTGTCTCCAGTTTCCAGCATTAGGTAGTTAGGGATTTTACTTCATTCTGGTTTTTAACATATTAGTTTGTTGTTTTGCAGTAACTACTGTAACTAGGATTGCACTTATCAAGTGTAATCAACCTGTATGTTTTTGTGGAACTTCTGTTTGCTAGATGTCTGCATTGGTGGAGAAAATAGCAAACTATACCAGAGTGTCAGTGTCTGGTTGCTGTGGTGTACACATTACCTAGAATACATTTCAATGGAAAAGTACAAATAACTACTTCTAAAATGCTTTGAATAAAACTTAATTTTTATCCCTAATTTACCTGAATGTAGAAAATATTTACCAAATATTTATGTTGGAAACTGTTCTCAGTTGCTTCCTGTGCAGTATTTCTTCGGGTAGCAGTGCAAGCAGTGTGTAAGTCTTTTTGGAAAAAGACTTGCCCTAAATTTTATAGTTGCGGAACTTGTGATTTAAATGCCATCGTTTTAAGGGAGCAACAGTATTACTGCTTTCTTTTAGAGCCTTCATGCTATGGAAGGCCATGTGATGATAGCTTTCCTGCCAACTGTTCTAAACCAGTTGTTTCGAGTTCTCACTAGAGCAACTCAAGAGGAAGTTGCAGTCAATGTGACAAGGTAAAGAATTTTAATTTCTTTATAGAGTTTAAGTGGTGACTGGGTTATGACATAAATCTGTACTGTGTAGCATTTTTGCTATTGCTATCATAGCTTTTTTTGTAGGCTTACTTGGTTTCTGACTTCTGTTTAGGGTCATTATCCATATTGTTGCTCAGTGTCATGAAGAAGGCTTGGATAGCTACTTGAGGTCTTATGTCAAGGTAGGTAAAAGTAATTTAAATGTTTCTATTTTCTGTTTCTCGAAAAAGTAAATTAAGTTGTATCTGTTTAATTTCAATTCTGATTTTCCTCCCTAAGTACGGTTATAAAGCTGAACCCTATGTTGCTTCTGAATATAAGACAGTACATGAAGAACTGACAAAGTCCATGACAACAATTTTAAAGCCATCTGCTGACTTTCTCACAAGCAACAAGCTACTTAAGGTATGTATTGAACCATACTTTTTACTTTATGTTCTTACCTGGTCATAAGTGAAGAATAACTGCATTGAAATAGTAGTTGAATGCATGTGGCGATTTTACAGAATGTTTTCTTTTCTCTGCAGTATTCGTGGTTTTTCTTTGAAGTTCTGATAAAATCAATGGCTCAGCATTTGATAGAAAACTCTAAAGTGAAGGTATGTCAACTTTTGCAAAAAAATGTGATTCTAAACAAAATTTGTGTAGTCTCTTCTTTCTCTAATCACATATTTTTCTCGCATATTAGAAGAAAAAGTTCTTTATACACATAGTTACGATTTATATATAATAACTTGATTTGTAAGAAAGGGAAGGAAAGAGCAAAGCAGCAGGAGAAATCAATTGAAATAGTAGATAGGAAAACTAGAGGGCTAGATTCAACATTACTGTAAAAGGTTAGAAACCCCTTAAAATCCATACAGCAAAGCTGTCTGTGTAAATCTGCAGATTATAGTAAGATCTCTTAATAGTTATGGTACAGTGAGGCTGGAAGCAATAGACAACACTGTGGACTTTTATGTAAGCATTACCCAGAAATATGTGGGCTTTTTCCTGAGCAGCACAATAGCTGTGATATAAAATGACTCTGAGAACAGTGAATTGCACACTTTGTAGAAATGGGAGGAATTCTAATTAATTTTAAACAATCAGAATTGAATAAGGAAAAAAATCTGTTACACACACAACTATTTTTCCCGTTCCTCTGGAATGCAGGAGAAGCTCAGTTAGTTTGTCAGGCTCCTCATTTACTACCAAAAGCAGTTGTGTATTTTAAGCTAAACCTCCCCCCACCTCAGTCTGCCCAGCTGTGTTCTATTCTGACGTTGTTTTCTGTGAGTAGCTAAAATAAGCAAATAATGTCTGACTCCATCCCATTATTTTGCACTTGAGGAGGGGAGCTCATGAAGGGTAGGCTCGAGGGGTGCTCATGATGGGAGCTTGTGAGTGGTGCTCTTGAGGGGCAGGAGTGAGGGGAGCTCAGGAGGCACAGGTGTGAGGGGTATGTGTGTGGGGCGCTCATGAGGGGCTGGTGTGAGAGGAGCAGGTGCCAGGAGCACTCGGAAGCTTGAGAGAGGCAGGTGTGAGAGGAATTTGTGAGAGGCAGGTGTGAGGGGTGCTCATGAGGAGCAGGCGTGAGGGGAGCTCTTGAGGGGCTGGTGTGGAGGGAGATCAAGAGGGGCAGGTGTGAGGGACATTTGTGAGGGGAGCTCATGAGGGACATTTGTGAGGGGAGAGGAGGGATGGCCATGAGGGTTGAGGGGGGATCATGAAAGGAGAACAGTGCAGCCATGGACCATGAACAGTGGCCATGAGGGGAGGTGTTAAGGGGCGATGAGAGGGTGGCTGTGAGGGGTAGGGGAAGCAGCTGTACAGAGTAGGCCACTGTGGGAGGTAGATGAGGGATGGCTGTAAGTGGAGATCATGAGGGGAGATGTTGAGGGGAGATGAGGTGTGATGATGAGTGACTCTGAGTGGAGGACATGAGGGGCAGCCATGAGAGGAGATCAGTTTGCCCTTACTGATATGGTTCAGTGGTGGACTTGGCAGTCCTGGGGTAATGGTTGGACTCTGTGATCTTGGAGGTCTTTTCCAACCTAGTTAATTCAATGTTTCTGATTCTGTGATTCAAACTTTTGCTTGTAGCGTCATGAGATGCTAGCTGCTGTGTTGATGTTTTATATAAGGAAAAGGATTTGTCTCCATTTAAATGCAGAGTCACAGAATGGTCTGGGTGGGGAGAGATCTTAAAGATCATTTAGTTTCAACCCCCTGCCACAGGCAGGGATGCCTTCCACTAGACCAGGTTGCTCAGGGCCGCGTCCAGCCTGGGCCTTGAACACTGCCAGGGATGTGGCAGCCACAGCTTCTCTGGGCAGCCTGTGCCAGTGTCTCACCATCCCTCACAGTAAAGAACTTCTACCTAGTATCTAATCTAAACCTACTGTCTTTCAGTCTAAAGCAGTTCATACCATCTGTTCGAATAATTCAGGATTTTTAAACTTAAATTTCTGTTATTGATTTGATGTTCCTTGAGCAAAGAGTTTGCACTTCTGATCACTCTGTGAACAGAGTATTTCTTATTTCACACCACTATTTTGATCTTCTTATAGTCAGTTACATTATTACTGAAAAACATTGAAAGAATTTTTGTTGATTCTAGTACTTACCTGACATTTCTGGCAGTGCTTTTTATTTTACAGTATTCAGTTCTGTGAGGAGGATACAGTTTTTCTAATTACAGAATGTGGTGCTTCTGGGCAAGGTCTTCAGAACATTGTGTATGTGAAACTTCTATAGCTTGTGGAAGGTTTCTGTTGGATTTGGTAGGTGATGCTCTGAAAACAACAACATGCTGGTTTTTCTTGGCTAAACAAAGTTTATGTAATTTTATATAAATTTTTCTGATTTTAACAAACTTACAGAAGTCCTCAGAAGTTAGAAAACAGGTTTAAAAAAAAACTTTGAAGAAGCCACTAACTTGCTGTCATGCAAACCCATTTCCTTAATTTAATTATTACTTCCTTACAATAGGAATTGTTTTCTTAAATTGAGATCAGAAGGTGGATTAAAAAAAGTACAGTAGAATATCATATTTTTAAAGCATGAGTCTGTAAGCAAACAAAAAACAAATGCAGTTTACTTCTCAGAATAACTCCACCAGTGTTCATGTTTTCAATATCCTCACCAATGTAATCTACATCTCTTGTTTAGTATGGCGTACTACCATTGGAGAGCATTCACATTATTACTAGCTCTTAATATATATATTTTCAATTTTTTTATAGTTATTTCTTTCCTCTACAAGTGCTCAGCTGACTCATTTGCTCAGAGCTAGTGTGTCTTTACTGATCCATGTACTTCTAATAATAAATTAATACTTGGAAAGCCCCCGCACATACATACAAGGAACAAGACTTTCATTTTAGGGAAAAGGAAGTTGGTAAGGGAATAGTGTGTCAATTACAAGTGCCTGAGACTGATATTACCTGATGTTACAGAATTACGGTGTGAATTGGGGTAGGCATAACCATTATTACTCAGGAAGGCCTCCGTCTCTTTGATGTCTAGGTGACTTAAGTAACTATAAGGGAAGGCACTGATTATTTTCTTTTTTCAATAGCAAGAACCAGTAGCTGAATTCTAATGGCCTCAGGTGTGCTGTACTTGAAAGACTAAGCAGTTCATTTTGTGATTTACCGTATGCTATAAATTACATGCTGTACAAACTGTGGTCTTTTGAGATAGATTCCTAAGGGTTGTTATAAGTATGCTTTGGTTTTTCATTAAAATGCACCAAAAGATGTAGGCAAGAGAGAAATCAGTGTATGTTTATATTGCTGAAGATTTGTCTAGGAATTATGACTTTATTTAAGTGGCATTTGCATCCACCTGTTGCTTCAAATTTTGTCTATTATTTGGGGTTACATGATCGTATAAATTTTGAAAAAGTTGGTCATTTTAAGTAATCTTTCTGCCCTACAAAATTTTTTAGGTAGGTTAGAAATTTATATAATTTCTTTTTAATAGCATAATTATAAGCACACATTTTGTAGAAAGTGCCAGTTGGTAGTTGCATTTTATTTATGATTCCAAGTTGCCAGAAAGAAGTAGATAAACCACAAAAATGTAATCTAAGTACTGACAGCACTCTTAAAGAGACCCCATTTTATTTCAGAAAATAAGGATGCCCAGTAAGGTTTTTTTTGTAGATTTAGTAAGTTCTGTAGCCATAAATCTCTCTAAGATGTTAACAGTTCATGCATAGATTTTTCTTTCACAGCATTGAGACTACCAAAATATTGCCACGTTTTTTGTTAGGACTTACAGGTGTGGAAGCATGCAGTCATTCTGACTGAAGAGGAAAACAAACAAAAACCCCCACCCCAAACCACTAAACATGGTACTGGAAAATACATGCTTGGTTTCTATTGATGTTCCACACAATATAGTGTTCTGCATGCTACGTATAGTTGCATAGGAATCCCATTCATTTCAGGTTAATATTTTGTTTGGTTTTTAACAGTGTCTTCAAAAGCAACTCCCAAATATGAGAAATTCTTTTAACAGGCACCTTTAGATTCTAGTACTTTGCTGAATATCACCTTGAATTGCTGTTTTTTGTCTTTCTTCCCTGCAATAACATGAAGTAAGGATCATAGCTTACGAACTACTAGAGTGATTTTTGTTGTTGCCTCCACATTTCATGTTAAAAAAGACATCTCCAGTTTTAGAACTAACCTCATTGTCATCTCACCTGTGACATGAAAGAAATATGAGCAGGGCTTACCTCTTGTTTGCATGTATCCTTGTTTCCTGAGCATCGCTTCTTGGTTTACAAGCCTTTTTAATATCAAATAAAGTGTTTTGCTATCTTTTTTCTCTCTTACTGGGTGAAGTAGTAAATGGAACATGCATTCAAGCATTTCCTGCTTAGGATATGTGATAAAAAGATGATTTTCTGGGTGCAGCAAAATTATTTCTATAGCAAGAATTTTGTCATATTTTAAAATGTATTTAATTACTGTCCAATGAAGATAAAAGTTACATGAATATGACAGGACACTGACTGGCATACCCACCAACAGAATTTTTAATTTTTAATTGTTATGTCATTAATGACATACTAATGACGTGTTGATATTTATACAGGGATCTTTTTCAGTCTTAATATCTTTTTTTAAAAAAACAGAACTAGAGATTTTGAAGCACCGTTCAAACACAGAGAGAGCAAATGATGTAATCATAGATTTATGCAAGGTCTTGACAGTGACTTGTTCTTCCTAGGATTGCATTCAATACTGTTCAAAAAATAATTAAGTAACAAAGTATTCAGAGAATTTGGATGTTTTGATTTTCTGTTTTTGGAAAGAAAAGTCATAGTGACTGTACAGTTGAAACAGGTCTTGTCAGTTTCAAGTTCTTGAGTTTCACATCACCTATCATTAAGTCCCTTCAGACAAAAAACAAAATCTTTATTAAAGATTGTAAGATATAGATGAATGTAAGAGGCTCTGCAGTGCCAAAAAGCTGAAGATAATGTAGATGGTGAGTGCAAGGGAAGAAACTGTGAATCTTCTAAGCCAACTGGCGAGCCACCAAAAAGCAAGGGAAAACAGTTCTAATTGTGGAAAATTAAAACCATAGAAAGTAAGATTCTGAAGCCTGAAAAAACCTGAGATTTGAAGTCACTGGGGAGCAAGAGAAAGAAATATGCATGGATGGGAATTTCCACAATGGCAAAAGGCAAAGGAATTATTAAAAAGATAGTTTCAGAACAGCAAAACCTTGGGGTTTTGTGATTTTTTTGTTGGTGTTTTTTTTTTTTTTTTTTTTTTAAGACAGAATATAGAGTCTGATAATGCTGTTACTGTATGTGAACTAGATGGTATCTGCTTTGGAAAGGAAAATAGGTAATATGGAAAGATTCCCTTTTCTTCGTAGCTTCTGTCATCCAGTTTACTGCAGTCTAGAAAAATATTAATGCATTACACTTAACTTTTATACACGTGTTTTTGTATTGTATTCAAAGGCTGCTTTTGAATTTTATTTACAGATTTCAGTGCATGTAGTAATATTGTCTTTTAACCCAATGCTTCTTTTCCCCCTTCAGTCTAGAAAGTTGGGGAAAACAAGCAGGCTACATGCTTTGTCTAATTTATGACTAAGCTTAAACCACAACACTTGTATTTAAAGGAAATGTTACTTTAAATGACAAATGAGAAAAATTGAAAACTTTGTCTCCCCTCTCCCTGTCAGGGTATCTGTGTCTAATCTAAATGAAATTTTCTTATCTATTTTAGTGTTTTAAACCATATTAAATATTGTATCTGAATTTGTTTCTAGCTGTTGCGAAACCAGAGATTTTCAGCTTCCTTTCACCATGCAGTTGAAACAGTTGTTAATATGCTGATGCCACACATCACTCAGAAGTACAGAGACAATCCAGAGGCTTCAAAGAATGCAAACCATAGCCTTGCTACCTTTATAAAAGTAGGTACACAAGCGACTTAGGCTCTCTGGTTACTTTTTTCAATAATACTGCTTCTTCATGGATTTTAAAGAATCTTAAACTCAACTCATATAAAACTGGATACACATAATTCTTTCTAAATGTAATACTATGTCTAAGTTAAAATGCATTGAATTATAATTTGCATCTTCTATAATCAAGAAGACCATTGTTCAGAAGTTTGATAGTTTTAAAAATGAACTTACATTTTATCAAAAAGTGTATTTTGGGGTATTTTTCTTTAGAATTATCATCTAGGTTATCTTCTCGAGTAGTGTTTTATTTGCATGTATTTTATATAGACAGACTTGCAGTGTCTTTCCTTTTTAAGCCAATAAGATCCAGTAGGGGGAAAAAAGGATGGGAAGTATTTTCTTTTAAGGAGCTGCTAGTGGTATGTCATTTTTGTTTCTGTCAAGATAGAAGCATTTTTATGAAACTGCTTTTCATTTGCTGTTCTTTTGCATTCTGCAGTCTTAAGGGAAATATTTCTATTTGTATATGTATAAATGTATTTAGCCTTCCTTGTTTTATTGGTTTTTATATTCAAACTGAAATACCAATAATGTGTTTAGAAGGTAAACTTACTGAATACAAAAATATAATTACTGAGCACTGCAACAGTACTAAATCGATTGTATCTTGGTTTTGCTTGGTTTTCTCAGAGGTGTTTTACTTTTATGGATAGAGGCTTTGTTTTCAAGCAGATCAATAACTACATCAGCTGCTTTGCCCCAGGAGATCCAAAGGTACTTAGTGTTTTTAAGCAAATTATTTTTAGGAGTTGCCTCTTGATGCATGTGGATAGAGTACTGCATTAAGTCTTCAGACTTCTCCCCAGTTACGTTAGAAATCCCTGTACTGTGCCTAGAGTGTGGGTTTTTTCCATCAAATCACTTTTCATATCTTGATTTCCATCTTCAGGTGCAACTTTACCACCCTAAACTGTGTGTACTGTGAAAGGGGGGAGGGTGTGCAACACTAAGCAGAAATTTTAAACGTGAATGTGAGAAAGCAGGTATCAACTCTTCCAACTTCAGGCTAAGTTTCTGTGTCTTTACTGTAGTGGTGAAAGCATGTACCAGGTACTCAAAGACTTTCTTCTATGGGTTCAAACTTTTCTTTCATCAATACATAACATCCTAGTAAACTTAAGTAACTTCAGACAATGGGAATAGTAAATAGAACTATATTGACTTGTCAAGTATGAAGTGTGCTGGAATTATTTTATACTGACATGTCGAACTTTGAGAGTTCTGTATCCCTTATACTGCAAGGCTGAGGGAAATCACCCTTATGTGTTAAAAAGCTGGTTTTAGTGTGTTAATTCCAATCACTGCATAAGATATTTAATTTATACCTTAAATTCTTTTTGTAGACTCTTTTCGAGTTCAAATTTGAATTTCTCCGCGTAGTCTGTAATCATGAACACTACATACCTTTGAATCTACCAATGCCATTTGGAAAAGGCAGAGTTCAGAGATACCAAGGTAAATTCTTCTGTAGTAGTATATGATGTATTTCTTAATTGTCACCTTTTTATTATTATACTTGTGGATAGTGTGACTTCAGGTCTGTGAGATGTTGGAAACCTTGAAATTGTTAAATTGAAACCTAAAGTTGTAATAATCTCATTTAAACTTACAGGAATCGTTTAGGTAGCAGAGTAATCTAGCCAAAGAATCTAGTCATTGAAAGATATGTTGAACTACATCCTTTGCTCTGCCTCCCTTTTCTGCAATGATTGTTTGCTTTTTTTCATGAGTTAGTTTTTAATTCACTAGCTGCAGAAGCCTGGAACACTCCCATAGGCATGCAGTGTGAGGTTTGGTGTACTTTTCACTTCTTCTTTCATATACCTATTCAAATGAAAAGGGACTTCAGGAGGTCTGTAGTGCAACTTCCTGCAAAGGTCACATCAGGCCTTCCCTTCTTCAGCTGGAACAAGCTCAGTTCCCTCAGTTTTTCCTGTGAAGATCAAGGCAAAGAAGTCATTAAGAACCTCAGCCTTCTCCAGATCCAGGGTAGCCAGTTCTCCTGGTAGCTTCAAGTGAAGGGCTTATATTGTCCCTAGTCTGTCTTTTGTTTGCAATGTAGTGTCTTTTATTTGCAGTGTAAATTTATTTGCAATGCAACTTGTTTCTGTCTGTCTTTTTCAGCGTTTAGGATTGTCTTTAATAATTGTGGCATTAAGTGTCTTTGATTCACTGCTTGAATATTTCTGTAGAAAAGGAACTATGAGTTGAAAAGAGCAAAACTAGAGAAAATAGTGTTTCTGATTACACAATAAAGAACAGTTTAAAATGCTGCTGCCTGGTGAACTAGGAATTCAACCAGAAAAGGAAACCTTTATCAGGAGTGTTTCTGGCTCTGTTTTGCTTTCTCAGGCAAAAGAGATCTTGGATGAAGTGGTTGGCTCTTAAGTACAGCCTGTAGAATGTCTGTGCTGTCTAATCTGTTTCTTTCTGACTTAATGGATTCCCTTGCTGCAAGAGTTCTTTGAAAAATGAAAGTGCTTTGAGATTAGCATCTGGGTTTTGATTACTGTATCAGACAATGACAGTGAATGAGAAACTCTTGAATACCTCCTCAGCTGAAATTTTAAACACGTATGTATTCTAGTAAATAAGGCCTTCAAGCTGAAGGTGCTCTTAAGCTGTCATGTATCCAGTACGTAAATGAGCTGTATTATGTTGTTACACAAAAAAAGGCTTCTAAAGGAAAGCAGTTTGACTTTGTTGTGTCAAATGTGCTGGGGTTTTGTGTGTGTCTACATAATATCTAAATACTATATCGGTCTTAGTAAAGATTTACAGTTTATTACAGTTAGAAATGCTTTATAAAATAAAATTATATTTCAGTGGTTTAAACACAAACATTAAAATATTCTTTAATTACAATTCTATTGCAATTAACACTGAGTATATAAATATTTCTGCAGAATGCAGTATTGTTTAATTGTAACAAAGTTGCCGACTATATTATAATGCAGCTCAAATTTGCATAGATTCATATAAGTTATCTTCTTTAAATATTAATGTGTACTTTTGTGTTCTGATATACTGAGAAGAAATGGCTTAATTTGGACACCTGTGTTACAAATGCAGTTGCTTCGTTACACTTCTACTATACATGCAAGGTTTTTGGGGCAGTTTTCTTACAGAATATCAATTAACAAAGATCACAGCTTTATAGTCTATATTCACAACAGATACATGTTTAAGATAACAAAGAAGGAACCTAAAACTTCAGTACAGAATCTAAAACTTCTTAATCCATGTTTCACTTGCAGTCCTTCAGATTTACTAACCTGGGACTAAATCACAGACTGAAATTTAAATTTTGTTTCTGTCATACAAATAAATTCTGGAAAGATGGGTAGTGCAAAACCTTTATTCACTGAGTGTGTTTTCAGTGCCTGAATGTAGATACAAAATTTGAAGTTGGAGCAGTTAAGATGCTGGTCCAGGTAAATTTAAAAGGAACACTTTTGAGTATTGGGCAGTGTTTAAAATATTTTTTTTTAATACTTTCTAATACTTGTCATTTTCTCCAGTGTCCTTTGATTGAATATACATGCATCATCATTGTCTGTTTAATAAGTGCATCATTACAGTGAATTGGGCTAGGAATATATGAATAACTGTGATTACATATTATTGTCAGTAGTGTTGGAAGCATTTTACTTCAGCCTGAAGTTAACTGATAAATTGATTTAAATAATACCATTCCTTACATTGAACTTGTACTTTACTTCCAGACCTTCACCTGGACTATTCATTAACTGATGAGTTCTGTAAAAATCACTTCTTAGTGGGACTGCTTCTAAGGGAGGTTGGCAATGCATTACAAGAGTTCAGAGACATACGGCAGATTGCTATTAGTGTGCTCAAGAATTTGATGATAAAACATTCTTTTGATGATAGATATGCCTCCAGGGTAAGTGGAATGCTATGCTATTTCTGTGCAGACTGTGATGAAAATAAATATGAAAATTGTATCAAAATCAAGTTGCAAATCATGTATTTTTACCAAAAGAAGTCACGAAGCACCTGTGAACATAATTGCATGTGTTTATTACAGTTTAGCACAATGTAATCTAACTGCTGTTCTTGAAGTAATCAGATTTTTACAAATTTTTTTAGATCTTTTATTTTCATTAAACCCTAGGTCTTAATATTTGGCAGCTGTCCTTCCATCATCCATTATTCATAAAATGAGTATAAGAAAGCTACAAGTCATGGTAGTAAATGTTGAGTAATTTATTTATTTTTAATTTTCTTGGCTTTTTTTTAACATGCTGTGCTGTGGAGAAGCCATAAAATTTCAATGGAAGACATCATTAATTTATCAAGCTAACTTAATATTAATTTACTTGGCTAGCCTTAACTAAAATCACATTAATTTTTAGCTAAAATCACATTAATTTAGAGGGTTTTTTTTCTACGTTATGTTGAAACTGTTGATTTACTGACCTTTTGTATATTAGAATGCAGTACAGTGATGATCACTGCTTTTGCTTTTTGTGAATGTATTGAATGTGGGGTCTGGTTTGGCGAATATTTATTAAATGCTCTTTTTTGTAATTTAGGATTGAATAGCTTTAAAAAAATCATGAGTAAAAAATAAATCTGTAATTGTTAATGAACTGTTAAACTCTATTTAGAGCCACCAAGCAAGAATAGCCACGATGTATTTGCCGCTCTTTGGACTGCTCATAGAAAATGTTCAGCGGATCAATGTTAAAGATGTGTGTCCATTTCCTGTTAACCCTTCCAGCAGTGTGAGTGACCATTTCTGTTTGATAGCTTGAATTATTTTCATTGTAACTTATGGGCAATGCGTGTATGAAGCACTGCATACTTTTGTCAAACAGAGAGTTTCATAAGCTTCAGAATTCTGTGAGTTTTTTCTCCCTGCTTTTTCTGAGCTTAAAAGCTTAGTTAGCCTTTGCGGTTTTGGCTGCAGTTTCTCTTGTCCAGCTAAGTTATGCCTGATAATCAGCTAGTTTGGTCCTGCATACAGGTTCCAGTGTCCTTGTTGATCTCTGCTTAAACCTCGGAAGTTTTCTGGAGAGCGCTAAGGCACACAGATTGCCACAGCATCGTTCTAATGCCACATGATTATACTGCTATGTAACATTGTGCTTTTTTGGCATCTCTGGTGCATGTGCCTCTGTTTCAGTACAAACTGTAGACTACGCAGGACTGGACCCGCTTCATGTTTTTGAGTGCTAGGAAGAGCAGACAAAGAAGCTGAAGAAACAGTGTATTTAAAATAAAAAATATCAGTTGTTTCTGCAATTTAACAGCCTTCCATTTGTATCCATTACCCATTTTTGGTACAATTTCTGTGAGAGAAGTTTTCATTAAATTGCCTGGTTTTTACTCAAAAATTACTCATCCCTTGAGTCTGCCTGCCAGTTTGTGCAAACAGTTACTTCTATTCTTTTAGATCCCGGTGTATTTAATAGAAATCCAAATTTAAGAAAGGAATATGTAACTAATACTGCTCTAGAAAATTAAGCATGTCATAGTCACTAAGTCCATAATGTTGGAAAACAGTAATCACACTTTATTCCTTTTCTAAACAGAGTGCAAAGGACGAAGCCCTTAATTTGCCAACTGCAAGTCAGCTAGTAACACCGCAAAAATCAGGGAATACATTGGATAACAATCTTCCTAAGGATCTGTTTGGTGTTATCTCTGGCATTGGTAAGCAGTTAAAAATAAGATAATTTAAAAAAGGAACTAGTTTCCTCTTTCAATAATTACCAGAAATAATTATTCTGTCTCCAGTTTTGATTACTTTCACATATATGCTTGAATATTACTGATGCTTTCATTAACAGAACCCTAATGCAATCAGCTGTTCAGTGTGGATCAGAATTGATGGTCTGCACATGAGATCTTTCATTTGGGAATTTTTTGGTTTTGCTTTTGTATTTGAAACTAAAGCTATTTCCTGGAAAATGCTGCTTTTTCCCCTTTCAAAGGTGATATTTCCTGTCTTTCTGCAGAGAAATGGGAGACAAGACTAGTCTTAAGTAATTTATGGCAAAAGTGTCATAATCCACAATTTTATACATGATGTTAGAGACCACCTCTAAGTGGAGTGCTGCTGCTGCACACCTGTGGGCATCCTCCTGTCTCTTGTTTTAGTGTGTTTTACTATTTCTGCTGTTTGCTGTGATTACTTGTGTCACTTGCTAGTCAAAAAAAAAAAAAAATTAAAAATGGGGAAAGAGTTTTTTTTTTATATATACATGCTTTATCATGTAAGTCTGTATTGCTACATCTGGCTTTTACATCTGTGTGTATGTATGTGTACAGAAGTCTGTGTGTATATATGCAGTTGGGTTTTTTGTCAGAGATAGGCACTAGATTGAGTGGATTAAGTGTATACATACGTACTTTGTTGAAACTGTAGAATAAGTTTGTCTTCCTTAAAAGTAAATGGAATTAATTATTTGCTTTCTTTAAAAATATATACATATATGGTGGCTTTAGAAGTCCAACTAAACAATTATGTTACTTTTTTCAGTATATGTCTTGTTTTGGATTTTTATATTGTTTGGAATTTTTCTTGTAGCTTCCCCATACACTGCATCAACGCCAAATGTTAATAGTGTGAGAAGTGCGGACTCAAGAGGCTCTCTTATAAGTACAGACTCAGGAAACAGCCTCCCAGACAGACAAAGCGACAAGAGCAATTCTCTTGACAAGGTAAAAAAACCCCAAAAAAAGCAAAAAACCCAAAGTGTATTCCTGAAACTTTATCTTAACTCTCATAGGAGTTAATTTCCCTAATCTCCATTGGGAATGAGCTTTCTAGAGTAACTGTAGAGCAGTATTTTTCATAAGTTGTTCTTTTGCAAAATTATTATAGTATGAACTCTTTTTACATTGCATTTAGCTGTTTTGCAGAAAATACAAGATTTTCAATGTAGGGGCATATTGAGCAGTTGGGGGGTTTTGTCAGAGAAAGGCACTAGATTAAGTGTGTTGAGTTGCACTGGGGAGAACTGAATTCCAGTTAGTATAGCTGGTTTGGTTTCGTGGAGATCTTCACTCCATCCTGTTCTATACACGCTATGTGTAGCATTTTTAAGGTGTTGAAAGAAGAGATGCTGTGCTTTCTCTGGGTAATTTATTTTGTGTTAGTTTAACTTTTCTGAATCATTTCATTTCAAAGCTGTTACAGATTAGGAGCTCTGGCTGCAGTAGCTATGAGGTATTCAGTCATGTCTTTCTAGAGCTTGTGTTGATATTGATCACATTTAATTTTCTTAGATCTTGTTGTGCAAGTCACAACATGTTAACTTTTTCCCCTTGACTCTGACATGCCTTCGTGTGGCAGAGAGAGAAGCTTCTCAGAAGGCACTCTGCTCATGCTATGCGCCCTAATGGAGAAGAAGAAGAAAATTCTCACCCTGCAAAGAAAAACCGTGTTACTATGGATTTTTCACTTCTGACAGTTCCAGCTTTGCCAGAGAACATTTTGCATGCTGCTTTCTCTCTTCAGTTACAAGAAGTATTTGGTTTTTGTGCTTGGCATAGTTAAGCTTCTGAGTGAAGTGTGTGATCAGTAGTTTTGCCACTTCTTTGCAACAGTTGAATCTGGAGCCAAATATGTACAATGTAACCATGTCAAATACCTTTAAATGACAAACCTGGAATGGTTCCTTTTACATGATTTAATTTCAGCTCAAAAATTCAATCAGCTTAAGTAGCAGCAGAATTTGAGTCTTGGGGTCTTTAATATAAATAGAACTAGAAAATCTTCTTTGACATTGACAGAATAAAGCAATATTTTGTACATACACTGTTGCTAAATGGCAATGCTGTCATCTATTACTTAGTTGTCATGTTGTTAATTACTAATGTGTAGTGTTTTTACCAAGTAAAAGGGTTTTCAAAGGCATCAACATCCTTTGAAAATTCTGCTCTGGTCTGCCGATTTTGGCAGTACAGGGTTTATGTTTTGCATGCTGTTAATATTTTCCCTGAATATTACTTAATCCTGGCTTCTTATTTGTTGCTTCTCAGACTTTCTTTCCGGTAGATCAGTTGTTGAGTGCACGTTATCTTTCAGTTTTTGCTCATTGCTTGATTATCATACTGAAGAGCCATGTTTTTGTTCTAATTTTCTTTCAGAATAACCTGTAAACTATACTTGTGGAATCAAAATTGGCTGGAAGTATATCAGTTTCTATTTTAATATGTGCATACTTTATAGGTTTTTGATGTAATTTTAAACTAAGCTTGAGGGTAGCTGTAGTCCTAGTTTTATCTATATATATGCTCAACTATTTTAGAGGGAATATTATCTAGCACTCTGGGCAGTATCTGAAAGTCTAGGAAACTCAAATTCTGTTTCTACTTTGCCACCCATTAATTGCCTGCTCTATTTCAGTATCCATAAAGATGTATAGTAGCACTTCCTTGTTCACCAGAGATATGTCAAAGATAACAGTTTGCAAGGTCGTTAGAATCTGCAGTGATCAGGCTTATATAGATGTCCGTCGTCTCCCAGATTAGAGTAAGTTCTGGCTAGGTTCTTGAGGTATTAGCACTTCTCATTTTGTTTGTGAAACGGAGTGCTTTTCTCCCTAGAGACTATTTTTTAATTCTGATATGAAGGATTTCTTCTAAAACTTCTGTGTGCCCTTAAAATGGTCATGCAGCCAATATTATCCAGCATTCTTGAAGAAACCAGAGTTGCATTGTACCGGACTTAGCAGAAGACTTGCAAAAAATGTCTGGTTCATTTTCCATTTCCTTAAGTGGCCTCATATTGGAAGTGAGAATCAGGCACTAAAAAGGGCATAAGTTATGCTTTAAGCAAACATTTTTATAGTATATCTGTGAAAGCCTCAGACTGAGGATTTTGTAACAGCCAACTGTGTGGAAACTACTCTTTTGAAGATAAAGATAAGTCTCTGCCTAAAGTTCAAGGTTTTTTGGTTTTGGGGTTTTTTTTGGTTTTTTTTTTGCTTGTTTGTGTGTTTGTTTTGTTGGGGTTTTTTTTGTGGCACACATTTTTGAAAGATCAGTTATGAGCTGTTTTTTTTCTTTTTGGACAGACTTCAGTATTGAGCATTGCTGATTAACTTCCCACACACATAGGAATTGTATAAACAAAGCAGGGAGAAGGATTTTTAAAAAAACTCAAACCACAAAACAACAACTTAATTTAGTTATTAGTTATTTTGAGGCAAGGGCAAGTTACTTATCCGTAGTTAATCTTCCAGAATGCAGATTCTTACCATTCATGTATATTTTCCTTTAGGTTCTTACATCTTTAGATGGAAAGAATTTTGTAGAGGCCGGTCTGTCTCCAGTTCAGCATAAAGTCTCTTCAAAAGCCAAGGAGCATATGTGTATCATCTAACAGTAGCATTTATTTTTAAAGTATTTCATCTAAGCAGAAGGGGCATGCCTGATCTCTACAATGCGGGTATCTATGTATAATTAACTTGATTATTAATCATCATTAGGTGACTTTTCCTCTTGCTCCTCCCTCTGGGGGAGGGGGCAAAAGAATCATACAAAGAAGGAAATAAAAATTAACAAAGGTAAAGAGGCCTAATTTGGTATACTTCATGTGTGTGATGTGTGTTTTAGTGATCTGTCTCTACATGAAACATTTTTGTCTCCATTCTGAGATCCTTTTTCTGTTGCAGGAATTAATAAAGCAATTTAAAATGTTGTAGTTTTTTTATCAGTTTAAGAACTCTTCAACCAAAATGTATCTCTTTTCTTGTCAGAATCATCAGAGCAGCACTTTAGGAAGTTCTGTAGTTCGATATGACAAACTTGACCAAGCAGAGATCAAAAGTCTGCTTATGTGTTTCCTTCATATTTTAAGAAGTATGTCAGAAGGTATGTAATTCCACCTATTTTTTTCATAATTTTGAAATCATGTGTTGGAATTATGCCTGTGATTTTAATAGTTTTTCAAAATCAGCAGAATTTTTTTGGGTTTAGGTGCCATGTTGTTCTGCGTTTTACAAATATGTGTGATTGATCAAATTAAACTTGAATGAAACCTTGTAAGCATTAAATACTTATTATTTCTTCAAAGCATGAGGCTAACTAAAGAACTCGTTAAGAAATAAACTATTTGTGTATGACTGCACAGTCTAGTCTGGAAAATGGAAGTGAAGAGTAGTTCATTGGTCAGTAGAAGAGTCTTGGTCTAGTCCATTCCTTCCATTCCCTGTATGGCAGGGAACTAAATTATTTGATCACTGTGTGTATTTTCATTTCTGAAATGGGGATATTAATGCTTCTTCACTCTCCTGGGATGTTTGTGAGATGATCCATACTATCCTGGAGGAGGTTTACTATGATCATAGAACTCAATCATCCCTATCCATGATCAATATTTAAAAAAGAGGGCAAATCTCTTTTGGTGAAAGCATTGAATTTTTCAGTTTGTGCTAAACATATCAGAAGTAGTTAATTTGTTTCTGTGCCTATTTTGTTATAATTTCTAAATATCAAGTTTATGTAGTACTTTAATTTATTACCCCACTTAATCGAGAATGAGAATTGAAAGGTTCATTTAATATCCAGTCACACCATTACATTTTCATGTAATTACATCAATATTACTTAATGTATTTGAATTGGAAAGAATAATAAAACTAAAAAATATAATTTTCACTATTTTACACTTTGAAATATATACAAATTGGTAAGAATTTCTCAGAAATCCAAGTTAAAATTTACATAAGCACAGTGGAGGTTTTTTGGTCTCAATACTTCTGGAAAAGAGCAAGTGTCAAATCAACTTTGCCACACACCTTTGTAATAATTTTGAACTTGTTAGCTAATTTTGAACAGTTTTGGTGAAAGAGACTAGGTTTTAGCTGTGTAACTACAAGCTTTGTAAGAAATAGTTGCTCTTGAAATCTGTGCAAGTAAAGAAAATCTGAAACCTGCACTGAAAATCCATCCATAGTAAAACATCGTAAATGAAAAAGAAGAAATAATAAATTCTAATTTTAAAAGATGTTGAGACGTATCTATAAAGCAAGTTATAGGACTAACACAGTATTCTGTAGTTTTACAGGTTTAGAACACTGGAGTCACTACTGACTACACAATTATTACTAATTGAAGTATGAAATTGTATGGGAATATTATGGATTAATTAAAAGCTTTTTGTAGAAACTCATTTGGAGAATTGATATGGGCATTCATATAATGAGCTTCAAGAAAAATTTTAAATTGTAATAATTACCTGTACCCCACAAGCCATTTTTAGATTATCTGGATCCTCATTATCTGAAAACTAAGAACTTAAGATTTTTGTGTGCTTGCTGCCTTTGTCTTGTTTTTAATATTTTTCATTTTCCTAGATGCATTGTTTACATATTGGAACAAGGCTACAAAATCTGAACTGATGGACTTTTTCACGATTACAGAGTAAGAGTTTTGTTGAGCTTGTCATAAAATCACAAAATCATTATGTTGTTAAAAACGCGAGTCGAGATATAAATGTGTATTATATACATTTTTATTTATTTGTTTGAAAAAATCATGCTATCTTGGTCTGTTTAGCAGTCCTCAAGGTGCACAATTGCATGTCTGTACGATTGCATGATAGTTTCTGGAGTTAGTCTAAACAGAAGTGATCTTGGGAAGTTTCTAAATAGTGAGTAGTGCTCAGAATATTGCTATGCTCATAGAATAGAAGAGGAACCAACTGTCTTGTTCCCTGTCTGCATTAAAAAGCATCTGGTAACATGAACTGGATGAAATGATATGGTTGCATATCAAAACTGGTTGAATTGCATAACTTCAGAACCAAAGGCATATGAACCATCCTCCTAGCATTCCCCTTGTGTCCTCTGCCATTTTGTAAAGGAAAAGATACAGGATGAGTCCAGTATTTGTTATCAATGGCAGCACTCCATCCCTGTGCGCACTTAACTTGTTTCTTCATGGAAATGGCCTGATACCTAAGTAAAAAATGAAGAAGGCACTGTTCGCTTAAATTTGTGCGCTATAGAGGCCCTTAACACTTACCTTGCTTGTTTATAAAATCATAGAATAGTTAGGGTTGGAAAGGACCTTATGATTATCTAGTTCCACCCCCCCACCATGGGTGGGGACACCACACACTAAACCATGACAACCAAGGCTCCGTCCAGCCCACCCTCAAACACCACCAGGGATGGAGCATCCACAACTTCTGTGGGCAACCCATTCCAGTGCCTGACCACCCTCATCACAGTAAAGCACTTCTTCCTTATATCTGATCTTAACTTCCCCTGTTTAAGTTTGAACCCTTTACCCCTTGTCCTGCCACTACAGTCCCTAATGAAGAGTCCCTCCCCAGCATTCTTGTAGGCCCCCTTCAGGTCCTGGAAGGCTCCTATGAGGTCTTCAGGCAGCCTTCTCTTCTCCAGGCTGAACAGCCCCAACTTTCTCAGCCTGTCTTCATATGGGAGGTGCTCCAGCCCCCTG
>WYDI02021992.1:0-39367 GCA_009867235.2 Psittacus erithacus | reverse complement strand
CACTGGAATGGGTTGCCCAGGGAAGCTGTGAATGCTGCATCCCTGGTGGTGTTCAAGGCCAGGTTGGACAGAGCCTTGGGTGACATGGTTTAGTGGGAGGCATCCCTGCCCATGGCAGAGGAGTTGGAACTAGATGATCTTAAGGTTCTTTCCAACCCTAACTATTCTGTGATTCTATGATTCCAAGCTCCAGCCGTACCACCCACGTGTACTCTCACACAGTACGCTGAGAGTGCAACCTCCATCTAAATTTTCCTTCTCTGAGACTTCCAACACAGGCTCAGTGAGGAGGGCTGGACAATACATGGGAACAGTTCTGCAGTCACTCCCATCATGCTGCCTGCTACCAGTGGTGGTAAAATAGGGACAATATTATGTTGAGGCCTCCACAAACTTTTCTATGTAGAGTGAGTAGGGTTTAAAAGTCACTTTCTCGCTTTCCCTTTGCCCAGAAATTTCAGCCAAGACTTACATGCCCTGAATCTCCTGACTAAAATTAACTCCTGAGTAGTTATATATGTCTTTGGTTTAATAGTGCCTTTTGAAGCCTGTAATTTTTCGTAACTAATTTTGAAAATTAGATTTTATGCCATCATCGAACCACACACTTACTGCTTTTCCTCTGCCTTTTAAATCTTTTTAACAATATCTCTTCATTAGCATTCACTTAAAACTTGCTATAAGGTTTACAGAAGTAGTTTTCTAGGGTGTCTGTGAGGAAGGCACGCCTCATGTGTTATTAACTTTTGTAGAATCAGGTTTTAAGTATTAGATGTGAGGCCATATATGCTAATGTTTATTTTGGTCAAACTAGAAATTGTCCCAGTGTTAACCTTTAGAGCAGAAGAAAGTCAGTGATCTTCCTGGTGTGAAACAGCACCAAAAAGCTATCTTGATTTTCTTCCTTTTTTTTTTTTTTTTTAATTTAAATGACACAATTATAAATAATCAATATGTAACCTATTACGTAACCTAGATAAAGATTCCTGTCGTGCCTATTCCAGTTTATGAACAAGAAAACCTGATCCTACCATGAAAAATTTCCACGAAACTGTACTGTTCTGGCTATTTAAAAAATCCCAGCACAATGACAAACAATATCAATATAAGGTGTGTGCATGCATTAAGCATAGCCTATAATATATTTTTTTAGTTACCCTATATTGGTGGGAAGTTTTGGGTTTTTTTGCATTTTTAGATAATAAAAATAGCAATATTTTTGAATTTAGAAAAAAAAAAAGACAAAAACTTCAAATAGGGATGTTGGAATTGATTAACACAGAAGACTAAGTTAGGCTTGAAAGCCCTACTGGGGAAAGCAAAATAAAACAAAACCTAAACCAAAGGTGTATATATTGAAGGGGAGGTAACTGATTTTTCCGTAAGGTTGGGTCTTGCTTATGATGAAAAAATAGGTTTAAAAGATACCAGAAAAAGAGAACACATTTGAATGCATTACGTGGATTAAGTTTTTCTGACAGAAAGCCTGTTGTAGGTTTGTCAAAATGAATATAGATAGTCCACTTTATTTTCTGCTACTTAATGTTACTCAAGTGCTTCCTTAAAAAGGTATTTTCTGTTGTTGGATGTGCAAGTAGAAACACACTGGCCATATATTTGGCTTTTGTAAGAAGAAAGAAACACCTGGTGAGATGCTGTTTTCTGTACCCTTTTTGTGAAAGAGATTAAAGATATCCTCTTTAATTTATAAAGCCTTTGGGCATGATTAATTTTAGTTCTCTGACTCCATACAGAAGTAAAACAGCTTTAAGAGGATGGTTAGCAGGTCTCAAACTCACAACTCACATTGGTTTATACGTTCTGACTGAACGCCAGTTTATTTTTTTTGAATGACATGCTTAAGTTTGATCTGGTTTCCAACATCAATTATTTAACTTTGATAAACAAGAATAAAATGCCCTACCAAAAAAATGCCTCACATATATCATGTCCTCCTTATTCCTGCAATGTATTTGTTTGGAAAGCCAACTCCTTTTTTCAAGGTCATGGATTTAAAACCAAACCGAATTATAAATAACAAAACCCAACACTCAAAAAACAACAGAAAGAACCACAACAAAAACAGCAAGTGCCAAACAATAGCTGGTTTAGGTTTGTTTCTACTGTTACACACTAAGTCATGCGTGGGTTTTATTTGTTTTAAATTTTGTGCCCAGCAATCTCTTAGCCAAAGAACCTTGACAGTGTCCCTTTAACTTATTCCTAGCAACACACAGAGACATCACAGTGAATTTATTTACATCTCTAAGTATTTCAGGCCCTTACAGATTCTTCATG
This sequence comes from Psittacus erithacus, assembly GCA_009867235.2. NCBI lineage: Eukaryota > Metazoa > Chordata > Aves > Psittaciformes > Psittacidae > Psittacus > Psittacus erithacus. Next base: position 37,069 of record WYDI02021992.1, on the reverse strand, counting down.
AAATCTTCTGTGCTGAACTTCAGAATAAGCCTCACTGTCCATTTGGATTGATTGATTGATGGGCCTATGAACCCAGTTACTCTTCTGACAAGCTGCACTTTCATGAACTTAGTCTGGGTGAATAAATAGGTCAGTGAAGCGAGAAGATGTGGCTTTGCAGTGTTTTGTGCAAGCAGGCTATTGTTTCACTGTAAGATTTCCAAGAGTGTATCAGATGGGCAGTCGTTGGGACTGGGCATTTTTTAACCTTGCATGCTCTGGAATAGAGAGAACAGGTTCTGGTGGCTTTGAAACGAGCTTGCATTAACCAAGCTATTTAATGGTAGTTAATACAGGATCCTGAGAAATAATTTAAATTCATGAACTCATCAGGCATTATTTAGATGTAAGTTTTTTCATTAGCATTTATATTTGCCAAGCATCTCTGCTTTTCATGTGTACTACAGACAGGTTCCATTTCTTTTGTAAGTGTCAGCAATCATTGGCATCATAGTTAGTACTAATCTTGGATTCATAATGACTCTTTCCATCTTTAGGTCCTCTATGAGCAGTCTGGAATCTTTGACTAGGTTGATCTCTGAGCTCCTTTTAGGCAGTGCCATAAAAATGTGAAAGTCCTGCTGTGCTTAATTAAAACAGAAGCATCAGTATCTTTTATGTACAATTAATGGCATTTTCTTTTAAACTGGGAGGAAGATAGAGCAAGGCTGGTCCAGATCCTCAGCTGATAATTTACATTTATTAAGGGTCTGGCATAGAGACTCTGCCTGTGGAATTAGGATTGCATTTATTTTTTAGTTAATGCACACAGTTTGAATTAGATACTTCAGTCATTGCACTGTGTTTCAGTAATGAACATCATCACTGATGACTACAAATTACAGGTCCAAGTAAAAGATAGACACATTCATATCCTCCTTTAGTTTTATTAAGCTTTTCTGACATTTAGAAAATGCAGTTTGCTTTCCTACTGTTATGCATTAGAGTTTTAGGAGAATTCAAATGGGATATAGTTGAACTGTGCATAATCATGGTTTGGGGAGCAATATATTCAAGGAATCCATTTAGAAGTAAGTATTTCTTCTGAATGACATCCTTCAGATGAGGGTGTGCCTGCACTGTGCATGTCAAAGATCTAGCCTTGCTATTTCTTCTTGTCAGTGCCAGAATTACTTTTCTACTGTTCCTACAGCATTTGTCTTCTCTACTCAGAGCTGATTCCATTTCACTGAGATGTCGATGTAGCATCATCAAGCACTTTGGGAGACAAGATGCTGTAGAAGTACAAGTAAGTGGGGGAATTTCTAAGCACTTTGCCCATTACCTGGGGTGTGCAGAGGAACCTTAATTCTGGCTAAGGGGAGCAACTAAGAACCCCTGTGGCATGGAAGATGCAGTTTAAAGGTCATTATCGCTGATAAAATAACTGAGGTTAAAACTTGATTTGCTGAAATTCTGCAGTTTCTTGTGGCCAAAATGGTTTTAGAGGAGTTCTATAAGCACAACTAGAAAGAGCCTAGGAATTACTTTAGAATGTTTCAAAGCTCTCATCTAATCACAAGGTCAAGAAATTACAAGATCCCCAGGCTATCTTCCCTGTCCCTTTTTGAAACATAGGATCTGTATCTATGAAAAGAGTATGTGGAGAATAGCCAATTAAACCATTTGCTTACACAAAAGAGAACAGGATTAATCTTGAGAAGTCATCTAGTTTCATGTCTCTACCTCAAAATAAGGTCAGATGCTGACAGATGCTTGTCCTCGTGTTTTTTGGTTTTTTTTTAATACATGGTAATGAGGGCTCTATATCGTTCTCAGATTAGGTCTAACATTGGTTCACTGCCCTTGTCTATAGAAAGCTTTCTTGGTAATGTGCTTTTAACCTCTTTTCTGAAATTTAAGCCCATTTTGCACCTTCTTCTGTCCCTCACATATGTGAGGAACAATCCGTGCCCATTTGGTTTTTGCACTACTCCTTCACAAGAGTTGTGCAGTGCTCCGTCACAGTCTTTCACCATTCTTCCTTTCAGGCTTCATTTTTCCAGACTAAAAGCCAGCTCTTTCAGCTCTTCCTTATGGGTTCACATTCTCTAGGCCTTTGAATACTTCGTTTCTCTTCTCTAGGCCACCTTTCTTGCGCATGCGCCTTTCTTGTAGAGCTTTACCCAAAGCAAGGCATAGTGCTTAAATTCAACACTGCTGGTGCTGGGTGGTTCAATAAGTCATTTGAAGTTTCTTGTGGCTGTTTGCATTAGCACAGCTAATAATAGTGATTAGTGATTGCCTCATGCCATGGCTTGACAGTGTTGATTTAGGTTCAGCTTGTACCCCACTATACTACTGCCTCATTATTTGTCCCCCTCAGCTGTAATTTCCACCAAATAATATCTTTACATGGTCCTATTTGACCTGAGTTCTGTTTTTCCCCACCCATTTTTCTAGTTTCTCAGCAATGCAAATCATGCCCTCTAGCATGTTTTTGCTTAATGTGGTACTATGTGCAAGCTCAATATTCCACCATTGTGTTATTTAAAAAGAAGATGATAAAAAACCCCTTTGAATTTGGCAGGACTAGGTTGAACAGGTGATGCTGACTGTTGAGCACCAGCAGTAGCTCAGCCTGGCAGTCTATTTAAACAACTGAGTAAATCAGCTGCTGCTGAGCATGGGGAGAAAGGAAGCAGCCAAGTGTGCAAGGCCAGTCTGCTGCTGCAACTTCAGTCTGATGGTGTAGAAAGTAAAATCTAAAAGAGAAGGAGATACTATGGCATTTGGTTAGAATCAAAATGCTTACCAATTTAATCTTACTAGGGGGATAATAGTAAAATAAATATTTTTTTGAACTTATTTGTACATGAAATTAATTAACCCCCTGAAAAGTATGAGGTAAAAAAGAGTTGGTAAAGAAATGCTGAACTAGAAGGATTTACCATAATTACAACTGAAGTAAATTTTAGTTACTTTAAAGAAACGATTGGAGTACTAATTTTTTAAACTAAATGGATTTAATTATAACTGCAGTTGTTAATTAAGGTACTTTTGAGAAAATCAGTTTAAAAGTTTGACAGTTTAAAATGTCTATTATCTTCTAGTTTCTTTGTCATTTCTCTGTATTTGCATTATGAAAATATCTACTGATATTTTCTTTGTTCACTGTGGAGACAAATTCTGTAACATGCCAAACAATAAAAACATCTATTAATGAAGATGTGTTTGCTAATGCGCAAATCAACAAATATTATTATCAGTGAGTTATGAAACAAATAGTAATTTTGAAAAGCTGCCTCTACTCATTAGAATTAAGAAGGATCTTTTACTTGTCTCATGAAGCATATGTAAGATTTTGTTTGGTTTTGCCATATGCCCTCAGTGAGGGGCATCACTTAGTTGTTCTGGCCAAACTGGCCTATTTTCTTCCTGCTCTCTACCAGCACTCCTATTCCTTCCCAAACCTTCCTGGTTTCTAATGAGAGCAGTTTAGTTTCTTTACAATTTAATGTTTGTATCTTCTCTTTGAAGTTTTTCCTTCCCCAGTCTTTTGTGTCCTCATTGTGGAGATAGCAGGTACGAGGTGAGAAGAAGCCTGGCTACTGTAGAAACCAGGTCACATAAATAAAAAGAAATCCAGTATTAGCTGCACCATTTATTCAAATTGAGCATAATGAATGTGAAAAATGTGCAAGTAGCACCATTAGTGTCACAATTTCTGCTAATTCCAGAAAATTCATCTCAATCAGAAAAGAGCCTTAAAAAAAAAAGGCAAAAGAAAAAAAAAACAAACAAAAAAACCCCAAACCCCAAGAAATCCCAAAGCTTCTGCAGTTATCTCTGCATCTTTTGAGGCATGTACACCCTAATTCAACAAGATTCTCAAGCTCCTGCTTAATTTAGAAGGACTAGCTGATTTCAAGAGTATTCTCCTGTGCACTTAAAGTTAAATGCAAATTTAAGTATTTAGATGAACCAGGATCCTCCTGAGACAAGCTGGGTAGGGGAATGAACTTGTAAAAATATTAGATTTTATGGTCAAGAAGCTTCCACAAAATCATCAAAGCAATAGCTGCATGTTTAAGTGCTGTAAAGGTACTGGTAGACATCCCGTTTGACTTAACAAAACCCATGAAGGGAACAACCTGCAGAATATAAGTTACTACAAAGAAATTATTAGAGCAAAGAAAAGGTATTTTATCTTGTGAATTAGATAATGGAAGAGACACGTCAACTGCTGCTTAGTTTATATAGTAACTACTTATGTCTAGAGAAGGAGTAGAAATGCAGTAGGATTATGCAGGGATTGTTAGTTTAGTGGTAAATAACTCATATATAGAATTAAAAAAATTAATAACCAAGTACTTTATAGCATATACACAATGTGAAGTATATGTCAAGTGTTTTGTTAATTGTGTTTTCCTACAAAGCGCATGAAATTTTTATTGTACACTATATTACATACTTTTTCACTGTAAAAGCTTGTTTACTGTTGCATATTTTGTTCTCTGAGGTCCAGCAGATATTGCCATTCTTTTAATTATTGTCATATGTGTCCTCCAAACTTAGTGTCATAATGGGTTTGTTTAAGTGAATCCAGTGAAATCAGCAGTTTTGCCTACATGAGGATTAAGTTAGGAGTTGCCCCAAATAATAAGCTGAGATAATTTGGATAATCACAGAGAAGATCTCTTTCACGGAAGCTAAACACAGAATAAAAGTCAAATAAATAAAGTCAATACCAGGTTCCTTATTTTACCAGCAATTCTCACATGACAGAAAACTCACAGTAGTGGGTAATAACTCTGCGTATTTAATAAGCTCTGAATCTTCAGGTAGACGGATCCATATATTCATGGTGCTCTTTTCTCACATGAGAATGATCTCTGGTAAAACTACTGGAAAAAACATAGAGTAAACCAGTTTAAGCTATGCATAAGTCACGTAAATGCTTGCATTGGAGCAGAACAAAATATACTTGTAGTAGTATGAGAGCCTCACTAGGCAGGGAGGCTGCTGGAGCCGGCCCTGGCCTTTAATGAGTTCTTGTTACTGAATCTTATTCCCATGAGAAAGGCTTTCCCTTAAAAATACTGCAAGTCGTGTAAAATGGTTTTTTTTTTTCCCTACTGCCCATCATCAAAGGCTATGGTTTTGTCTCTGGAAATAAGACATGACTTCCCACAAAGGCCTGTCTCTCCCTGAAGAGCAAATCTTCATAGATTGAAAATAAATGCTGATCTTTGATGCAAAGTTGTTCTGTATTGGAGATTACAGGTGGAGAACTGATCAAAAAAATCCTCTATCATCTTTCTGAGTAGAGAAAAGCTCAAGTTCCTTGCACAGTTTGGTTTTGTGATTGCTTTAGATCACACATAATTGCTGGCAGTCTTTGAAACGAACTCCCTGACATCTAAATTTTAAGTTCACTAGAGGGAATTTGTTTAAAAAACCCAATATGCAAACAGGCAAACAATTCCCCCAAGCTATTATTTGCTTCAAACATGCAACCAAACTTAAAAATGCAATTGGTAATTATGGTAATAAGCAAAGTATGGTGCTTAACCTCAGCGGGACTCTGCTGGAAAGCAGACAAGTTTGGAACGCTTTCTGAACTCCTCGGTGATTTTTTCATCAGTCCTTTTATATAGCTCTTGTAAAGGATACAGTGGCAAGATAGCATAAAGCTCAGAAAACTTCAGATAACATGCCTTCAACACACTACATCTCTGGGGTTTTTTATTGTGCAGTAGCTTTGTCTATGAAATCTTGGAGCTGTCGATACAGCACTCTGAAAAGATATCATCTGTACTTGTAATATCTCCCTTTTACCCATTAGATCATAAGAAACACATATTTAAATTGTAGATTTAAATGATTTGGTTATTTATTTCTTATTTTAGTAACTGTGCATTGGTAGCACCTTTGGAATTTGGGGTATGCATTTAGGTACCTCTGGAAACAGATTATATGTTCGAATCACTTTCTGACCTTTTTCACTGTAATGCTAAGACTGAGCATGAGCCTAGAAAAAATGAGAAATAATTGCTGTTGTCATTATGGATACATAGTGACAGTTGTTATTGCAGTTTCCCTCCTGCAGCAGTTGACTCTAATGCTTATCTGTCACTGTGTTATTGGAAGATGGAAAATATGTCCTTTTCTATATTTATCTAAAGAAAGCACAAACCAGATGAATCAAAATACTCGGGGAGTTTGAGTGATGTCCAATAATAGGTGAGAGAAATATAACCGAGAGTGAAGTAAAGATAGCTGGTGGATATGTGTGTGTCCAACAATCCCTGGGGAGAAAACACTACTAAGTGATGTAAAGGAAACCTAAGTATGAGCGGTGAGAAACTTCCGTTTTGGCAGGTTTGACATGAAAATAAATCTACCACTGGCTGACGGAGGTGTATCTCTGCATCAGGAGGGAATGAGCGGTTTCTGTGGTGGGCATGTTCGGAAGATGGATGGATCAAGCTGGTTGCAAACTTCAGAGCACCCCTTGATAGACATTCATTAGTGATTTGTGCTAGTGGTTAGCTCTTACTCATTATCAATCATTATCACTAAGTATTCAAACAGATGGTCCTTAACGATCATATCCCACACTAGCTGTGCTGCATAGCCTTGCAGAGCCATATCAAGTGTCATTAGTGCCGGTGGCTCTGATCTGCACTGGTCTCAAAGTTGCTGAGGCTGAGGGACCAGGCTCCAGCCCTCTTTGGAAAGGGGAGCTGAAGCCAAGGGATGACCTTTTTCTTCCTTGTTTTTATCTGCTCATCATTGTTTTATGCTCTTCAAAAGGAAAAAGAGGCAGTTTATGTTCTGGCTCCACCATGCATTTTTACTGCCAGTACATCTTATTTTTGCCTTGCAGATTTTACTACTTACACATTTACCTGTACCCTTTTGTGTAATTATGCTGCAGGTTTCTCTTTAACCCTTTGCACTATGTATATGCATGTCTAAATGTATAAAAAGCTTAGCTGCCGTACAAACTGCTGGTGCATTGTCTCTGGTTACGTTTTTAGTAATGTTAGAGTGTTACAAGGTGCTTATATAGTAGTAGCTTCTGATACTGTTTTAGAGTCCATAATGTCTGGTTTCAAAGGAAGTAAATATCTTGCTTAGTGGACTTCTACCTTATGATTAGAACAGAACTTTGTTTTGCCTACAAGGGAATACATAGTTCAATATTATAACCCCAAAATGAAACAGGAGAGCCTATAGATTTATTTTATGAATAGTTTCACTATCAGCTCTATCTTTTATTATATTGAATAAGACATATCATATGAAGACTGTGTTACTGCCTGCTGTCACTGCCTGCACTAATGAGTGAAATGAAACCTTTTGTTTGTTTGTTTGTTTTTTTCTTTTAATGCAATTTAACTAAAAATCGACATTGGCCTAGGTAAGGAAAAAACTGAAATATGAATGAAATACAGTACTCCTGTGCTACAATTCTTTAGTTTGTTTGTTTGGGTTTTTTTGTTTTGTTTAATTTTAAAATTGGAAGTTCAGTCTTCTTTTTGAACTATCAATAGCTGGGATTTTTTTTGGTTAATGACATTACTAATTTATTTCAAAATTTTGGGTTATGAGAAGCTAGCAGGTAACTGTGAATTATGGATCTCCGATGTCACTGTAGGGTCAGGTGAAATAAGCTACCACAGTGTTTTGTATGCCACCAGAACCCTGGCAAGGTGGAATCATAGGCTCATAACTCAGAGTTTTCTTGGGGTTTTAATCTGATGTTATATATAGATCCAAATCCCATACATTTTGCATTACAGCCTCCCACTCCTTCACTTCTCTAGCTGCAATCCCATTTCTGCTCACTTTGCGTCAGTTCCATGCTTGTTTCCCTTTCAGCTTTTAGCATGGCCATACAGAGCTCTGCTCCATTCATTAATCTGTCTTATGCAGAAAGGGCAAGGGGTGAGGTACAGGGTAAGTTCTGTTCAGGTGCCATCTGTCCCTAGCCATCCATACATCCATATACTTTCTAGAGGCCGTAATAGCCTTTGCAGAAATTAGAGCAGGACTTTGGGGTTCAATTTGAAGCTCTGTGAGGTGTGTGCTGCAGCAGCTTTGAGCATTTCTGCTACTACACTCATCCAAATCCTCATTTCCACAGCCCAGCTGAAGGTCTGGCTCTCTTCTCCCCACATTCTCCTTGTTTCTCCATTAGACTGGTTTTCCTCTTTTGGTAAGACAGCAACCTTTTTCTCCCCAGGCCTATCTGTGCATCTCTATCATTCAGTTCCTCTTCTCTGTACTCCTTTTGGTTATTTACTTACCAGCTATTTCCTCTGTTTATGCCAGGAGGTTTTATTTTTATTATTATTATTATTGCTATTACTATCCCTATTATTTTATTTTTTTTAATCAAATACAAGTGGGGCACACTTGGGCAGGCACACAGTGTAGCAGTTTCAATTTAAATAACCAAGGTTGGAGAAACATCTAAGGAACTAGATGCAAATATATTAGTTCCAATTGTATTAAGAAATAGAAAAGTATGGCTCTGTTCCTGTGAGAAATGTCGAAGCAGGGAGCGATGGTTGAGATAAATATTTTCAATGTATGGGGCAAGAAAAATTGTAAAAATAAGAATATGGCAAAAAATACTGTGGCAGTGAGGAGATGGACTGACAGGAATAAAAAATGGATGCTATACAGGAGAAGAAAGAGGCGGGCTTTTGGGTGAGTCTACATGTACTGAATGTGGATAAAGCACTCTCTTCAGAAAAAAAATATTAGAAAGATTGTATGGCAGTACTTGACACCTGGACAAGGAAATTCAGGAACTGAAGCACCTTTTAGAGGACCTGGAAGAGAGGCCAAAAAGTTAACAAAAGGTTATTCCGGCTTTTCATAAGCTCATCAGTTTACACAACTCCTAGTCGATGTGGACTGGCTGCAGCCTTGGTTTAGAGGAGATTGAGAGCACTGAGCTCCTATCAACTCTCCGTCGGAAGCTGGGGACAAAACTGGAATTGAAACAGCACTGGAAAAGTTTGTTGGAGTGATAATACATGATACAGTGCCCTTAGCAGCAGCAGGGAATAGGACTTGATGATACAAAAGGTCCCTCCTGGGTGCCGTTTCCAAAGTTCACTTCTAGATCCTTAACAATACTTTTAAGAAAGTGTACTTACCAGGAAAGGGTACTGAGTAGGCTTTTTAATACAGTTTAGTTAGCTGTCTTCAAAAAAACAGTTGGCTGTGTTTGAATAGATGGAACTGAGAACATTTTATCCTGTTGCTATGTAACGCTGCCTTTGTGGATCCAGGAAAGGTTATAATGTTCCTGAAGAAACATCAACATTTTCATTGTTTTGAAGAAACACAATACTTTTGCAAAACTGAATTCCTACTCAGGCTTTCAGAACATTTTCAGAAATGGATAAGGTTTAAAGTGTAAAATAGTTCTGTCTTGTTCTTTTTTTGAGAAATTCTTTTTGAAATTACAGACAAGGGGAAATACAATCTGTATAGATTGAGGAGAATGCATCTAAATGGAAATAAAGAGTAACCTGATAGTCCAGAATGAAAGCCAGCCTTTGGCATACTGCTTATGAAGCCCAATGATTTATACCCTCAACAAAAAAACTCTCAGAAGATAGGAAACTGTTAAGTAGTTAACACAAAGGCATTCATTTTACTGAAAAATATGTTTTTCCTCTCCTATTGACTCACTGTTTAAAAAAGAATCAGTGTGTTATTTATAAACAAAGGCTGATCTTCTGATATCACTTGCAGCTTGCTATCATGAGCTTTACTAAGATTCCTAAGATTCCACAGACTTTACTGGATTTTAACTCAGGTCTTTACTGAATGTAAGTCAGAAGTACCTTCCTAAAAATCACTGCTATTATGCTAGTGTGAAAGAATGATAAGATGAACTTGGTTTATGATGGTAGCCACTCCAGGATGCCCTAACTGCCCTAACTTCCCTAACTCTTTTACTTCCACTAAACACTCAGCCAGTGCCGCTGGTGGGCTAACCCCTGTATGTGGAAATTACACCATAATAGCATATTTCACCTTTTGAAAATCACACCTAGACTCCTAACAGCTTCAAAAAAAAAACATTTCACAGCCAGTTGAGCATGGAAGTTGAAAGACCAGCTGCTCCTGAATGTGATGGATGCAGTTATCATGTGTCTGGGAGCTCTCCTACTCAGATTTAGGCAGATTCCAAAGAAGTCATGCATGTTCAGAACTGGCTTGCCCATGTCGTGGTTGGTCTGGCCTCTCTTTCATAGTTCAGTGTAATGCTGTTAGCTAGGACATGTATGTATCTTTTGCTTGGTGTACTCCTGCATACAGGCAGTCTGTGGTATTCCTTTATAAAGGTATGATGCTGCTTGGAGCATGCATATAGGTAGAATCATTATAAAAAAATCAGAAATGATGGATACATTTCTGCAATTGTCAGAATTAATAAAAAGGCAAATAATTACTCATTTACCAGAGGAATGTGGAACAGGGTACTATGAGAAGGACTATGCTATGTAAATTATTCTTTTCCCTTCCTGCTATTGTACAATGCTCACTTTATGCAGAGGGATTTAAATGCTCCTGAATTACCCAGGGTGCTTCCTGTAATTACATGGGGTCTGCTTTGTCAGTACAGGGTGTTTTGACAGTACATTTCTGTGTAGCTGCCTGCCTTCTCTGTGTCTGCCACTACATAGATTGGATATCCTCTTTGCTCAATGTTTGCACTGTGCACAATGGAGTTTTAATTCAGAATAAGGAATCATTTCCCTTGTCACAATATATATCACGCTGGTTAATGAATAATACCTTTCTCCAAAGAATATCAGAGAACAAGCCATTTTAATATTACCTGTTATAAGAGTTACAAGACTGAAAGAAGGAGGAGAGAATTCTCTCCTTACTTTATTTCAGTAAAAAGGATAAAGCCTTCTTTTAAAAATTAATTCATAGGCTTACATTATTATGAAAGTGTCTCTGCAAATGTTATCTTAAAATGATTACAAGTGAGCAGTTATTTGGCTGCACCATTTATTCGTGTGCTGTGATGAGTTTTTTCAGGGAAATAATATTTCTAGTCTCTCAGGGTGAGGAGGACACTGACAATTTTTAATTTCAATGATGGTGGCCTTTGCTTCTTTGGGAGTTGTTTGGGAGTTTTTTGAAGGTGGAATTTATTACTTTGTGTGATAGGCTTATCTGTTGTATAAACTAGATTGTTCCGAGGCTTTGTGAACATACAGTTTCCCAAGACAATGCAAATATATAGATTGCTCAAAAAAAAAAAAAAGGTGTACTGACAAAATACATACCCATGGAATTGAAAGCAGAGCAAAAAAACTCTCCCAGAAATCAATTATGTAGTGAGTCTAACTGCAACATGACTTTGATACCTGAATATGGCTTCGGGATGTCTCTTCACTAGCAAGAATTCAGTTTAGGTCAGTGTAATGTCCTCAGCTCTCAACCACTGGAGAAGAGATGAAGTGCCACCTCAGATATTATTTCACATTTAGATTCTCTATTGAGAAAGTTACTTTGTGTGGAGAAAGTGATATAAACCTGGCATAGCTGCATAAGGGCAGACTAACTCTGAGGGGAATCTTCATGCCACAAAATCAAGTCAGGTCTTCTCCCTTCTGTCTTCGTATATTGATGTGTAACCAATGCTGCTGCCTTCATCATGTTGGTGGCTTATTAATTTAGAGTAGTTACTGCATTCTCTGGTGTACCTTTGAAGGGGGGTGGTCATGAACAATGGGGAAAGGTTTTCCTGTGAGTGAATGATTTCTGAAGAGTAATGTTACAGGTAAGTCAGGTAACGTGCAGCTGCCATGCTCTGAACCAACCCAGTCCAATGTGTTTTATACTCTTGTTTTCTGCTGATGGCAATTGTATGAGACTTTAGCCTATTTCAGATTAATCATTCAATTTCTCATGACTGAAAATCAAAAAGCCATAAAAAATCTCCTGTGATTCTGTTCCACCCCTTATCGCTTTCTTTTAAATGAATGACCGCTTACATTTCAGCAGAGGACTTTTGAAGAATAGAGACCTTTTCTAAGGTAAAGGGGCATTTTTAAAACATGGGAAGTAAACGAGCTACCTACTGGTAGAGGAACTATGTCTGCTCTGTGTTGTCACCCATGTTTTTTTTAAAGCCAAATGGGTAAAAAGCCAGCATTGTTTAAAGCAGCTTCTGAGAAAACAACTTTACATACTCAGCAGTGTGTTTGTTAAGGAGAAAGAACATCCAGATTGAACAAAATGAGCATCTTTATCTGATGTGAACAGATAGAAGAAAGGTGATTGATAAAAAGTGGAGAATTTCTCCCACAAAAAATGGTTTCTTGATCTCTGAAAACAATAGGCATCTTGTGAAGTGCAGTCAAGGCTTACAAGCACATCGTCGTGGTACGCTGAGTTTGAAATCCCAGCTGACATTTCAAATGGTATTTAGAGTTATGACAAATCTGATTTATTTGGGTCTCTCTCCAAAGCTGCCATAAAAGAAGTGCTGATTTGGTGACTTATTAGTCACAGCACCTTCAAACAGCTTCTTTTTCTAGTTCTGGAAATTGCCAGCAGATATATATGTTCTTTTCAGTAACATAGTTTAATTTTTTTAAAGATGCTGTTCTTTTGGCTGGAATTTGTTTTCTGATGAAGTCTGCACCAGAATATATGTTTCCTTAGAAAAATATCCTGTCAAACAACAGTTTAGGTAATTGAGGGTAATGCCTTGCAAAATGCTGATTTGAGTGATTAAGAAAGATTTTACTTCAGCTCTGCAATGAAAAACTACCCTTGTGAGTTTATAATTTAAGTAAAATGGAATTGGAATGTATCATTAAGTATTATTTCCCAAACAAAATTAATAAAATTTATTTTCCAGAGCAAACTAAAATCATTAATTACAACAAACACCCTCTCATTTATGAGATCCTTTTTAACAGATGCATTTAAGTCAGCATTGTAATGTAAAATTTGATTACAGTTGTGATCTTAGTATCTGACCCAAAGTTTGATTCACTAACAATGCCTGAGTAAAGATGTCAATGAAAGTATTTTTCCCCAGATGCTTTCACTTATTTCAGTTAAATGAAGCTCACTTCTTTTGTCCTGTTTCACCATGGCATTTCTTACTCTTTACTGAAGAATCTTTGAAGTTTGAATGTCCTAATTTTTCATGCAAACAACAGTAGCTACTGGCCATAATCCTAAACTCTGTCATGAAAATTTGACTGAAGTTGTGAATTAAGTTCCTATGTCTTAAGGTTCCTATGCTTTATTAAGTTCCAATAATGTGTAAATCCTTATTCTAGTATTTGCCTTCAATATGTCATTTTTTCAGCTTCCTGATCTGTTTGTACATAATGGACCTATACGCTCTCCAGTATAAACTTAAGATAGCAAGCTCAATTCAGCTCATGTTTTCTCTTTCATTTGTTCACTGGAGTGCTCTTGCACAATGTTAGATGTCCAAGCTGTGCACTGGGTGAAGCTTCAGGTGTGGTCTCTACAGAGGATCTTACTTGATAAAGGTAGACCACTTCCTTTTCCTCCTCACTTGTGTGGCTCTTTACTGCATACAACTGTAATTCTCTCATTCTTCTGCAGGTGCTTTCCTGTAATAAGATCCAAAGGTACAGAAGAAGACTTTTGTCTCTAAGTGTAAGTTCTTCCATTAATCCATTTCTTAAGGTCATGCTGTTTTTCTATTTGTTTCATTTAGGATGAGTTTGCAATGTTAGGCAGGGGTTTTTTTTGTTTTGTTTTTTCTCATCATCAGGGCATTAAATTACCACAGTCTTTTTTCTTAGGCTGAGTCCATTATTGAAGTACCAAATGAAATCAGGTTGAATACTGGTCTTTGAGAGACCCAACTGTTATCACCCTTTTCATATCCAATTACTACATATTTTCATAGCCTCTCATTTTTCCCCTTGCTGGAAATTCACCTTAGTATTAGAAGGAAAAAAAAGGAATTTCTCTATCTTGGCCAGAATCCTAGGGAACAGCTGTCTTTGCCATGAAACAATCCTAATACAATGAAATAGTCCTAATATAGAAAATGTTAGTCCTAATATAATGAAATTAATTTAATTTATTAATGTTAACATGTGCCAGTGCTCCCAGTTTAGATTTGAGGCTGATGCGCAAGGACTTTAGAAATGGGTCACCATTTTACAAAGTCCTGTAGAAATGCTTCTTTCTGTTTAAGATTACTGTGCATAGCTGTTCTTTGTCCTTTGCCTCTGTAGTACGAGTAACAGTTAACAAAAGCCACTGCCTGGGTAAGCTGAGAGTGACAATGCCAGTGAAGCCAAGATTTTTGCCTTCTCCACTGATGTTATACACACTGTCTCTGTAATGCATTGTGTGTGTCTTTTCACTGCTGTACATTAAGTAGACTCCTGACAGCAGCAGATTGCCAACTGTTCAACAGAAGGGGACCAGAGATAGTTTGGTTGGTTGGTTGGTCAGTAGGTCTGTCTAGCCTATCTATCCTAATCTGTTCTGATCCCCTTCATCCCTGCTGAGGCAAGGAAGCAAAGGCTAATGTAGATAAGCAGGAACTTCTGGGTTTTTGAAAGGTTTCCAGGCATGTGTCTCTTAATGGATGTGCTTAGAATATACTCGCTGTATTTTCCAAATGCTACTAACACTGTTCTCTTCCATCAAAAATTGCAAATAACAAAACCTCTATAGATTTTCAGATGGAGAGGAAGAAATTTAGGTATTAAAAAAATCTGGAGAATTCCTCCATTTGCCATCATAAATGTTAACTCTATCAATAATTTTACATGTTGGGTTGACAAATAAGCTATTACTTTGTGTCTGAAAAATGCAGGCAACAGAGATTAGTGATTGCTGCAAATTGATATGTTTAGCATGTCCTTCACAGCGCTTGACCTGACCTAGGTCTGATCCTCATTTATATGGCATAACAAAAATCTACTTAACAGATGCTCAGAGGATGTATTTTCATAGATTCTGAATCTCTCTGGTGTTAATTTGCTTGCGTTGCTGAAAGCAGAGGGGAATATGTCTGAAATGAGCCATGTGCAACCAAAAAAACAACAAAAGAGAATGAAAGAATGTTCTCATTTTGAATTAATGAAACAATGAGCTGGTAGGCCTGTTAATTGTAATACTCAATGGAAAATCACCACTTCTACACTCACTGAGTAGCTCACCAGCACAGCATATTGAGCTTTGTGAGAGTGCCAAGGAATCTGAGAAGTCAAGGAAGCAAGAGAGGATTAAATAAGTCATAAAGACTTTGTCTTTGTTATTTCCGCTAATATAGAATGTGTGCAACTCCTGCTCTGGCCTGATCTGCAAGGCTTGTGAGTTGGTCAGGGAAATGCATGTGTTAATCTTGCAAGAAGATCTGTTCACTTTTGCAGTGTGAAAGGCACATTGTGATAGCACTGCTGTCATGAGCTAACAAAGCCTTTAGAGTCAGTTTTTGACGTCAGCCATGCTGGGCTTGTGCTAAAGCTAAGAAAGCCACAACTGAATGTATTTTTCAGTTTTGCAGTCCTGCTTGCTGGACATAAGATGGAAAACCTAAACAAAGGGATCCCTCCAGACTTTCTTCAGCACAGTTGTGGCCTCCCACAGATTGATTATGTAGTTTTTCCTTCCCCACCACTTGATGTTGCTGATACTGCTGTAAGCATTCAGATTCTTGCTGCATTACTTCAAAGATGGAATAGCTACAGCAGGGCCAGATCATCCATTGGTGTAAATTGCTACTGCTTATTAGCAGGGCTAAGCCATGTTGCATCAGCTGACTATCTGCTCCATAAAATTTCTTGGGAGTTGCTTTTTCTCTGTTTTAGAAATTTCTAGAATGCTGATCTAAGAGGAGAGGTATCCAGTAAGATGATGCAGTATTTTGCTTTTGCTGAAGTGTTAGGAAAACAAAATTAAAATGAAACACCACCACACAAGTGGCATGGTTTAATAGGTGGCAGATTCTAAAAATAAAATTGGTTGGGTTTTTTTTGAGAGATACTGAGGGGGAGGGAGAGATGATTGATACAAAGAACAGCAGATGGACTGCATATACTGCCTGGGACTCTAATAGCTATCAAGTGAAATCAGTCTGACTTTTGTTGGGTTCATGGCAGTTCACCACTGAATAGAGGGGAGAGGGAGTTGCAAAGATTATGGCTGCCGTATGTCTTAATCCAGAGAAGAGGCATTTCCTTGTGTCCAGCTTCCAGGACCAGCTGAGTAGTGAGCCCCCTGATTTGGTAGCTGGTTACACCGGGCTGCAGCATGTAGGCAGTCCAATAGACAGCTGTCCTACAAGCCTGAGAGCCTTGTTTTTATGAGTCTGTAAGGTGAAGTTGCCTTGCAGATAAATACACAGACATTAATACACAGGATAGGACTTCCAGACTTTTGGATTCTTTTAGCAAGAACCTTGAAGACCTGAGAATCCAGTCAGATGCACATAACCTTTAAAACCTGTCAAGACATCAGGGAGACAGGAAATCTATTTGAATTTGTGTTCAGTGCATCTACCCTTCTGATACAAAGCTGGAGCTACAGTCTCCTTTGAAGTGGGGCACTCAAGGTCTTGTGTTAGCAGCTGCGGAAATTGCAGCATGCATAGGATGACCTCTCTCATCCTCACCCAGGAGTGACAGGGTGCTCAAGAGAAGAATCTGGCAGTCTTGCCATAATAAGAGTTACATATAGGAGTTACATAAAATATCTAGACCAAGACAACATATGTTTCACCAAAGAATGGCATCACCCTCGTGTGTAAGAAATATTGAATGCATGAACGGAGGTACTGGGGATGAGAAGTAGGCGGAAGGATTCTTAAAATGGTAAATTGCTTCTTCAGCATGCCAAGTTCATAATAATTCCTACTGTCTTTTCTGTGGCTTAAACCTAGCTGAAAGCCTTTTTTTTATCCTTTTTTGTTCAATGCTACATCACTACATGCAGCCATTCATCTCATAGAAGTATGCCTGCCTTTTCAGGGACAAGAACATTATTTGGTCATTTATACTTATGTAGAGCAAGTGTGTATTGAGGTAGGTATTTTCACCCTGTATGGTAGTTCTATCTTCTCTTTTTAGTCTATTAATACTCAGCTAATACTATTTTTTTCATACATTGTTCTATTGAATTTACTTGCTACTGTGATAGACAATAGACTCTTTCAAGAGTTTGTCATTTATCATTTTTAAGCATTCTTCAACATTTCTAGGATCCCTTCAGCATCGTTTTTGCTGATGAGTTTAATGCAGGGCTAAACCCTTCACAGGAGATGTGCAGCACTCATATATTTTCTGCTTTTTGTCTTTCTGCTAAATGCCAGTGTGTCCTGATGTCTGTGGAGACACTAGAATACAGTTTACTGTAGTGCTGTAAACATGAGTATTTTTTTCCCCCTCCCCATACACATGTAGGTGTGAGGAATCACTTCACTCAAGCCAACGAACCTATTCCTGATTTATGTTATGATAAAGAAGCACAGATTCCTTTTTATCAGAATAACAGCTATAATACTGGAAGGAAGCTGTAAAATCCGCCTGAAGGGAACCAAGAAATGGTAGATTTTAAGGGATTCTTCCCCCTATGGTTGATCATGTATGAGCAGCAGTTTAGTGGTACACATGGAAGCTGACTAAACAGAAGGGAGGATTTAAAGCAATACTGCCATATGTGAAATGCTTGAATCGTTTCAATATTTAGCACCAGGGGAAAAAAAATATTCCTGAAATGTCGATTTAGAACCAGACAAGACACACTTGGCTCCAGTGCTAGTCATTCAACTGTTCTTTGTAATCCTGAAACTGTTATCTGAAGGGCTTATAATATATTGAGATCATCACTTTGGCACTCTTAAAGCAAACTGAAAAAGAAGAAAGCAATAATACCAGATGAAATTGTCCAAGAAAACTGGCTCTCACAGACCAAGGAAGATTTGTTATCCAGAGGCTCAGATCCCAGACTGCTTTGAGTTGCTCTATTGACACCAAGCAAGTAGAAAACTGGCCCAAATAGCCAGTTTAGAACAAGCCCTAGCAACCCAGCTGCCTCAATGCCATCTTCATTCAAGCACAAAGGGTAGAGTGGTGGCAAACCTTTTTATTGTGCTTTCTGTAGAAAAGCTGTGCTGGAGTCAGAGGTTGTTAGCAGTGCAGTACTGCATGCCTGAAATGGAATGCAAGTTCCATGCATTGCTAAATAAGGTTTAACAGACTTGATAAGAGCTCTGATTTCTAGCTTATGCTGCAAGTAGTAATAGTTACTGTTCACTTGTCTCTGACAAATGAATCCTTAAACGCTGAGTATACCAAAATGAGCCCTACCTTTCTGTGTTTGGACCAGGTGTTGCAACATTGAGTAGTTACGTTGAGGTGAATTAGATCCAGATTAAATTTCAGGTATATTCAGGAAGGATATAAGAATTAAGCATTGTAATTACCCCAGTTCTGTTAACGGGTAAAAAAAGTAATCCAGCACACTTTCATCTGTTGTACTGACATTCAGGAACCTGTATAGCTAGTTTACCTGTAGCATCCATGGTGGTTTTTAACATGTAGCTCATCAAACAGAAGCTAACTTTTTCTTCTACTCTCAGAGAAAGCTGTAACAGTAATGGAACTGACCCTAAAATGCGTATGTGTGGCAGTATCCTTCTTTGGAGTCGCAGGCAAGAGTGGACTCTTGGGAATAGCTGTACCGTTAAACATGCTGGGAACATGAAGCACATGTCATGTCCTGTTTCTACCCCAACATTAGGCGCTGCATCACAGCAAAAGAACAAGCAAAACAGAGCATTTCTTTCACTATGTGCACAACTTCTTTAGTGTATATACACAGCTTGTATTTTGTTTGACAGCATCATCGAGGGTACCATCTCAACCTTCAAACCACTAGCTGGCCATTCCAATTTCTCATGTGTTTTCTTTTTTCCCATGTCTCCATAATACCACACAGTGAAGTTTAATCGCCTACATCTCAGTGCAGTAGGCAGTTCAGAAGTTACAGTAAGTCTCAAAAATGTCAGACATAGTGAAAACTAAGGGAAACTCACAGGAGAAAGTTGTTTCTGTTCATTCCATTCAGACACAATGTGGACCATCCTCTTGCCCATCAGCCACTGCACTGTAAAGGTGCTCATTCTCTTGTGGCAGCAATGACTTACAGTGCTTTAAAATAACATCTTTTGAAGAAATAGCAGGACTTGCCACATCCTGATAACTCAAGGAAATGCAGCTTCCTACTTTTACAGATTTCTGCTGTAAATTTCAGATTCTTTGCAGGGAGACCGAATGCCTGAAAATGAAATGTCCGATTTGCAGCTCCTACTGCTTAGCAGTATTTATCTGTTTGCTCAAGATGATTGCTTTCTTTGTGAATCTCCATAAAAGTATTAAAGAGCTTTTCATAGTTCTGAGTGTTATATGTTATTCTTCTAAACTAAAACCTACCCACTCATGTATCCTGCTGTATGCACAGAAGAAAGGTTGCAGATTAAATCGTGATAGATGCTTAGGGAGGATTACAAAGTTTTAGTGAGGGTCCTTTTCCTTACCTGTTTTTACAATCTATTTTCCTTATCACAGTATGTCTAGCTTTTGAGGCAACTTGGAGAGACAGAAAGATACAAAAAATTTAGGATTTAAAAATGAATTTTTGTGAAATACATGAGTGAGAGAATGACTGGCTTCTGATTTTCAGTTTATGTTTCAGATCTAGAAGCAGGTTCTGTGTGTTGCTGGAAGATGAGAATCACTGCTATCTCTTGGCAGATATCATTAATTTCTAGCCTGGCTGTCTTGTGAAATAATGGCGTTCAAATTGTCACTGTTCCAGTGCTGATTATTGCCCATCTTTGGTCACAGGCCAGTGTGATTTTATGCAGAAAATCCTCATTTATGATGAAGAGAGGAAACATTTTGGCAATGTTTATTTTTAAAATTGTAGTCATTGGCAGCCCTCTAAAGTTTGGGATATTATGGGTATTATGAGTAATCCTAGGAGTGATGAATTACTGAGCAGCATGAAAGTGAGATAGTTGAAGCTGTGTGGTAACTGCAGTGTATTGAACAAATCTCTCTGTGCATGTGTTCTGAATAGTACTTTAATGACAACTGGCTTGGAAGGCATTTAATAGTATCCTTCAATGTATAGGGACTTTGTTATGAAGAACATCATTCCCTGAAGCACTGGTGTACGTGCAGGTCCTCAGCAAATTTTTTCAGATCCCTTGAACTGTAAGGAAAAAAAAATGGCTCCAGGCAGCCTGCTTCTTCTGGTGGGCTTTTAGAATAGCCTCATGTTTTCCTGTGTGGCCTTTCCGAGGCTTGGGTTCTGAAGTCAGGTACAGTCTGTGTAGATCAGAAGCACAGCTCCTGTTTCTGTGCAGATCAGAAGCACAGCTCTTGTTTCTGTGCATGGCTTGTAAATTGGAAGTACACCTTTATGAGAGTGTAGAGAGGAATTTTTGAAGCATATATAGTTTAATACTATTTTTTTTCAGTGTTGAAAATCCATTGATTGCTAAGTGTCAGCAGAGAATGAAAGACTCATGACTTGTGAAGAAAAAAAGGGATGGAAAATATTGATTCTGTAAAAAGCTGAATAGAAGTCTCGTTGAGGGTCAGGTGTCATGTAGCTAAAAAGTAAATTTCATAGCATAAGTTATTACGTATTTTCTCCTCTTTATATCCCATATTAAAAGAAAATTAAAATAACACAAATGTCTATAATGATTAGAGTCAGAAGATGCAGTGCTAGAGAACTAGTCTTAGATTTCTATCCAGTGCTATCACAGTGTAATATGTATATGGTGTTCACTATACAATATGGCAAACATCATTTTGTCATCAGCCACATAAACCTCACATCTGAGGAGGATGGAGGAAAAACAATTGTGTCACTGGGTCGTGCTAATCTGATAATGATTCGCAGTATTATCAGTGTTCTTCCCAGAGGACCCAATACCCTTAGTACCTAGTTTTGTAACTTTATGAGTTATTCTAGAAATGAAACACAGCTGGTTGTGGTATGAGGTTTGCAAAGACCTGAAGTTTAGAACGACAAACAAAAGAAAAGGTAGAATTCCGTGGGGAATTTTGGGAAATAGAATGCAATTACTGTAATCGAATGGCTGAGCACAAAAAGCCATGTGCTTTCATGTGGTTTTTTTTAACCTAAGACAGAAAAAGAGGAGGTTGGGGGCAGAAGATGTGCCTTTAAAAAAGGCACTGTGTGTGTCTGTACAGCATACTTAACTGTTCCAAATCCAGCTGTTTTGCATAGATAGAATTTGTTAGAAGGTGAGGTGCAAAAACATTGCAAAGACAAGAAGACAGTATTTTATTCACTGTATCAGCTATAACTCGTCAATAGTATGAAGGAATGTTTAGGATTCCTTTATAAAGCTGTCAAAGGGAAGGAAAACACCAAATGAACCATTCCTTAATATTGTTATAAAATTGCGATGACTGGAAAACTATAAAAAGAAAAAAGGCTGAGAAACCAGAAAAATAGGAATATCTGATGCAGATGACAAGGTTTGGTGGCAATATATTGCAGGATTAGATTAGGATTATTTTGCTGCAGATGAGATGACCAGTCAAACTAATGGCATACAGTTTGCTTGCTTAGATGTTCAAAAGTGGAGGATAGATTGGCTTATGGTGTTGTAATAGGAGCATTTAGAGATTATTGCTGACAGATAGGAACTTAATCTGCCCCAAAGTGACAGAACTAGCAGCTCTAGTGCAAGTAGCATTGAATAACTTACAAGATTTGCTTGTACAACCAACCTGGAGAATGAAAAGATAGCTGAAAGCAGTCAAGCTCAGGAAAGGTGCTTTTGAATAGAGGAACTTATTTTGTGTTTGTAAACCTGAAGTGGTTCAGTGTTATAAGTGCTGTAGCCTGAAAAAGCAAGGGTAGCTGTCAAATTCCATCCCAAATTCAGAAGGCGAGTCCCCAAAACGCCAAAAAGAAAGGAAAAGAGATCAGCTGTTTTATAGATTACATATATAAAAAGTGTATTTCCTATTATTCTGCACAAACTGCTGTGCTCTAAGCCTGGCTCTTAAATGTGCTTCTCCCTAGCACCTAGCTAAATGGTCCTGGATCCTCCCTAATCATGGGACAGCTGCAAGAAAGGCTGCAGCCACACTAAGTCAAAGGCAGCTGACCAAGCTTTTTGGAAGCTGCGAGAGCTTCCTCTTGTGTACACTGTTGTGGGTCCACTTACCTTATCCTCACCTGACAGTAAAAGACACTCTCAGATTTCTCAGAGAGTTCCCAGAAGTTCTCCAGTGATCCTGGACCTTGTGCCCAGAAGGTCTAGAAATTCCCAATGCAGAGCCTTGAGGCTGATGTGCGAACTGCTGTGCCTGTTGGCTGCATCTGTTTGCTACATTCTAATGCTGTTTGTGTTCTCACAAAATGAAACAAAACATGTCTCTAATCTGAATGCATAAACAAAGAGCTACTGGAATTAGAAATTAACTTCTTAGATTATACCCTAGTGAAAGGCCAACCTCCTGGAAAAGCCTAGGACATACCCACTGTCTATAAAAAAGTGACTTCGAAGGGACAGGAGTTAGCTTGTTTCTAGGTTGAGGTCCAGCCAAATTCCTGAGAGAAGGAGCAGTTTTCTGTGCTCCCTGAATAAAGATCAGGAGTTGAGGGTATTATGTCACCTATACAGTTCCTGAATAAGCTATTCTTTTACTGCCTTTAGTTAAATCAGACAAAAGTATCTATGGCACCTATAATTAATCTCACCTTCAGGTGCAGCGTCAAAATTAGTTAAGTGCAGCAAGTTGTAGAGCCCTGTCAGCACCT
Organism: Psittacus erithacus; assembly: GCA_009867235.2. Lineage (NCBI taxonomy): Eukaryota > Metazoa > Chordata > Aves > Psittaciformes > Psittacidae > Psittacus > Psittacus erithacus. Next base: position 14,212 of record WYDI02021992.1, on the reverse strand, counting down.
GAGACTGGAAGAAGATAGGAAGACATTTACCTCTCTAAGACTTTGTCAGGGCTACTTGAAATGTAATGGTTGACCATATGAAATATTGTCATCACCTGGAAATTCCTAGAGAGCAACAGAAAATCTGTTGAAGGTTATCTTTCAACACTGTGGTAGAGAGAATTGACAACATTCCCAGAAGGGGCAGAGGTAATGAACATCTGTCCACTCTGGAAAAGGTATTTCCAAGATTGGATATGGTGGGACTTAAAAAAAAAAATTCCTATTTATGGAGCTGTGTATTTGATTGTCACAGTAGACACAGAAAACTTAACTTGCAGAAAGGGTCACAACAATTGAATAGACCTCACTTCCCTCTTACCTTATTGAGCAATGAGTATAATAGTGTATTAAATCATGATTACGCAAAATAATAGGCCTTTTTATCAGTCTTTGAAGAATGACACTGCACAGTTTTGAAAAAAGAGATTAAGCAGAGTCTTGCACGAGTCTTTAACAGTAGTTTAAGGTATTAAAATCTGTGGTTACTTCAACTGAGACAAAGAAATTAACTTTCTCACAGAAAGTGGCACTGTATGACATGGGGAAGTTTTATCATACACCCTGAGAAATTCTGACGAGGAATCAGATGGATGAGTCTTCTGACTAAAAAATTCTGGAATGGGATTACTCCCAGCTGACAGCACAAAGCAAAAAGTATGCCATCAAGTTTTGGATGAGAGCTTCTGACTTGTATAATAGGTATGTAATTAAGTTGTATTATTGGGTGTTGTTTTTAAATGCATACAGTTCTGAAATATGCAAAGTTTAGTATCGGTGTTTCAATGCAGCTGCATTTGGTTTATTGTCAGTTCAAAAATAATTAAAATCAAAAAAAGAATACTGTGGTATTTCCAGGAGAAAGGTCTCTAATGGAACAATTTGACCTGGTAGCTGTAATGCCTTTTAATTTTTTTCCCCCTCAAGTGAAGTTGGCAGAGATTTCTGATACTGTCATTGTTATTTTTTGACTGTAACTTGGGGATCAGTCTTCTAGAATAATTGTGGATTTTTATATAACAAGTTCCCTGCTATTTCAAGAAACTCTAAACGTGATCTTGTTGTGTATTATTTTTGTAAGTTTCCTATGGAGTGGTAAGAACTGATTTCTACAGAGTGGGTTAAAAACCAGTTGTTGTTCAGACCCAGCTGGATAAAACACTGATTTTCCAGACCTTTTTCTTTGTGGAGTACTGGATTTGATGACTGAGGTGTTCACTTCCAGCATTCACTTCTTGTATGAAAGACACGAGATTAATTTTGATAGGAAAATTTGTGGGGCAAGGAACTATTCAATATAAACAGAAGTGGAATTATCATGCCTCAGTATTTTCAGATGTGCTGGGTAAATGGATACCTGGATGTAGAAGTGCCGCTGTTTCACAATAGGACAAGGAGTAATGGTTTTAAACTAAAAGAGGGGATATTCCATCCCTATGTGAGGAAAAAATTCTTTACAGTGAGGGTGATAAAATACTGGAACAGGTTGCTCAGAGAGGTGGTGGATGCACCATCCCTGGAGACATTCAAGGCCATGCTGGATGTGGTTCTGGGCAACCTGATCTAGTTGAAGATGTCCCCCTTCTCATTGCAGGGGGTTGGACTAAGATGACCTTTGACGATCCCTTCCAACACAACCTCTTCTATGATTTTATGATTCTACATGTTGTGCATTTCTCATGCGGTGTTGAAATGTCAGCTTTCCACAGTAGGAAGCTTTTGTTTTTCTTTGGTAGTCTAAAAAAACTGCAAACAGAAAATGTGCTGGGTTTGTGGGGGTGGTTTTGGGTTGGGTTTTGTTTGTTTGTTTGTTTGGCATGAAATACCATTGACTAATCAGAAGTCCTTGGGGACAATTCCTATAGATTTTACCACTCTCTCGGACTGTCTTTGTTGACAAGTGCATTCCACAAAGGATTTTATTGTCTTCCTATTTGTTCAGACTATTGCTTAATGATGAAGGTAGACTAAAATTAATCAAAATATTACTGGTAGATCAGAAAGCATTTTTCCTGTGCTGACAAAGTGGTACCTGTCCAATTATACTCTTAGTTGAATGAGAATGTCCCTTAGTAACTGTATATTTTAAGTAAAGTGTACTTACATGTTATTTCTCCTTTGTTTTGGACTACTTGCCCCTGTTGCTGCACCTTTTACTCTCTGCTTAGCTTGAACAAGGAAACTTCCCAGTAAATGTAGCTTAGCCACAGCTGGCTATTGAGAAGTCATGAGTGGCTTGTGAATGAGGAGTGCAACTGCATTTAAAGAAAAAAATCAATTTTAAGACTTTGATGTGAAGACCATTAAAATCAATGGAAAATACTTCCCTGAAAATGAATGGGGTTTGCACAAGTATTTGTAATGATTTTCCTATCTAGGGTACTTCCATTCCAGAAACTTAGTCAAGCACTTTAAAAAAAAAATTCTGATGAGCATGTAGTTAGGGTATTCCTTCTTGCAACCTCTTGATAAAATTAGTCCCCAGTTTTCTAAATGCATGCACTACAAGTAGTGTGTTATCTGATCTACCATGATTTATGCCCATTCCCTTTTGTGCATCAAGATACATCTAACCACTTTCATGTTAACAAGACAGGAGAAGGAGACTGCTGCAAATCCTTGAATTTGCCCAGGAGCCACATAGCATGTCCATATGCATTTCTGACATAAGGATCTGCAAGAAATCTTCATCCCCACGTTGTAAATTTCAGGACAAAATCAGAGAGTTCTGTGAAGTTCATGCTGTAGTCTGGCTTATTTCCTTGGCAAAAAAAAGTCAGTCATGAGCTGTGGTAGCATTAGTGGCTTTGGTAAAATTGTTTACTCCCTCACCGTGTGAGCAAAGCCAGGAAGCTCAAGGTAATGCATCTCCAATCAGCATTTACTTCAGTAGATTTTCTGGTGGATTGTCAGCCAGTTTGCCATGGAACGATGCCACCAAGGGTGGCTGCTGCTTGGCTGCATTTTGTCCTGGCTAGACATATCCTCTGAATTTATGAGAAGCCCTGGACCTTGCTGTGTTCATCCAAAAGAGAATCCACAGGCTCAGAGGGGAGAAGATTATGATGATGTGAAGGTTCCACTCTTCATCTGTGCTTGCTGGACACATTTGGCAAGGATTATCACCAGCTGACCTCCCTCATGCTGAGCAGCTGGAGGAATAATATCACTCGTTTTTGTAAAGGAAAGATAAGTCAAGTCTGTTCTTAGCTGTACTACTTGATGTTGTTTATCTTTTCTTTCCTGAAGAAAAGATAGTACCCAACAGGTTCTGGAAAAGCCATGAGCAAGCAAGTACATCTTTACTTAGTTGAAAAATAGAAACTCTTACAGCAGTGGTGGTCTCCACATTTTGAAAAATTACTGGGGTATGTCACCTTCTGTGGTAATCTAGATAATCTAGTGACCTAGATACATGCTGTCATAACTTCAGTTTTCATAACAAGAGAATACATTCGCCTTACTTGTTTTATTTCTGTGTTTGATCAGCAGTAAGGAGCAAACCATTGTAGGCTGTTACGTATTTAGTTTCTCACTCTTTCATCTTTTGTAAAGATGGTCAGTCTTTACAAATGTAAACTACAAGTTCTTGAAAAATATAGACATAAAATGACAAATGCTAGCAAATACTAGCAGGGATTAATGCTGGCAATAACATAAGCTGTTCTTAGCAGGAGAATGCTGCAATATATTTTCCTTAACAAAAACAAGTGTCCAGTCTGAATTCCTTCTCCTCAGTAAGATGAATTGCTGAGAGACAGAATTCATTAACAAGATTCTACTAAATTACTACTATCTAAATTAATTTTTACTATAAAATGGTGCTGAACATAGTTCAAGGTTCATAATAAACTCACTTCTCCCTCTTCCCCCCTTTCTGAAATTGGGAACATTGCTGAGTTTGAGGGTAGTTACCAGCTTATTTGCTTGCAGGTTTTAGGATCTAAATTATTTTCTTAAGTAATACGATTAATACAGTCTTTGCATACCCTTACGCTTCTTCATCTTTGCACTTTTAAGGAGAAAATTCAGACTCTTACTTTCCTTTCTCTCCAAAGTTCTCAGAAAATATAGAACTCCAAATCTAGAAGTTCAAAATCCAAAGACAAAACTGAAATGCAAACGTATAGGAATAGTAGGGTTTTTTTTGCTTTTCCTTGTGCCTCCCAGATTCTGTGGTTGTTTTGGAGATAAAGTTTAGTTACTCGTATGGAAATCAAAAAGCAGTTTTAGCCATATGATGCTGATTTCAAACTTTAGAGCTGACATTAGAAATGTTGTGATTACGATTCTGAATGTGCTAGGGTACTTTGACATATCAAGCTCATTTATTTATTTTTAAATAAGTTGAGTTAGAAAGAAATATTGATGTATCATTAATAGGCTATCTGTTCAGCTGTTGCCATGAGAAAAGTACAGATAGATTGCTGGATGATGAAATAGCAGGGTAATAATCAAGAAGTTATTGTGACAATAATGTGTTTCTTTTCTATCCCTCTTGTCCCCCAGCCCCCAAGCTGTTACTACATAAACATAGTATCAAGCTACTGCATCTTCAGAAAACATTGTGTTTCAGACCCTGTTGACAAAGAAATTCTTATCTAATGATGATCTTCACCATTAATTTTCTGAATTTGTCTCTTCCAACATATGTGCTGCAAAAAAAAGAATTTATTATTCTTTTCTGTTGATGTTGCTTCCCAGAAATAAAACTTCTTTGTGTTGATGCCTGTTTCCAAATACTGTACTTTGGGGTAATGGAGGGTAATAGCAGAAATTTTGTGTAAACCATAATAAATTGGACAGCTCATTTTAGAGAGATCTGTTGCTGCATTGAGAATGTGTGTTTCTCAAGTCTCCTGTGTGCATCACCATCTGTTTCTAAAGAGTAATATACCTGTCGAGCCTCAAGCTATTTTCCAATGACTCAGGCAATCGGATGAAGCATCCAACAGCTTGATAAAGATAGCACTGCTGTCTACTTTAGCCAGAGGAGCAATTTAAGCTTTCAAATTGCAGCTAAACATGAATTTCTGCATTGAAGCCATAAAGTAACACCACAGTCTTTTGTTGGGTTGGAACATATGAGACTTGAGAACAGCTTCTGGACTGTAAAGTCACTGGTCAGTGGTCTAATAATGTCATTATATGCAGCAGAAAATATTTGTCTTGAAAGTAAACATCTTTATTTTGTATAAAAATTAGTGGTTAAATTAATCTGGCCTAAACAGGGACCAGTGGATATAAAAATGAGATATGCTGTATCTTCTAAGAGGCTGTTACAAAAGATAAGTTTGAATGTAAAGTTTAGCCCAGGGTTTACAGAGGGTAACCTGTTTAAGCCCTGACCCTGAAAGCCACATCTGAGATGTTACGAGTTTTATGGCTGAGCTTTGCATTAGGAGGATTTCATACATGGGACATTTAAATCCATGGAAATGTCACTGAATTTATTGCAGTATTCCAAACTAAATGAAAGAACAGGATTTTATCTTGTTCAACTGATGATATAGTCACTGGCTTGCTTGAATTCTTCATACTATAATACGTTAGGTAGCCAAGAAGACGCATTGTTTGCTGGTTAATGTATGGACTTAGAAGTTAGGAGATCTGCATTCAGTTTTTAATCCTGACAAGAATTATTGGTAAATCCAAGATCTAATAGCTTATACAAAAATGCTTCTGTGGTGTAGATGCTCAAAGAAGCAGAGATCTAGGATGTTTCCCAGAAACATTTCTGATCTGACTTACATACTTACTTTAAATATTTGCTGGTCTGGTGGAAATACACTTTAGTGGTGTCCCTTCTCTGAAGTTTTTCTTTAGCTTTTTAGCTCAAGCTGATATTCTACACGCACAGTCCTCTGGACAGTGGATGCATCATAACTCCACAGCACACATCCACAAAGATGCACTCCACAGCATCTACAGCAGTGGATGGTCTCCGTTGCCCGCTGTATATCATATAGCTCTTTGGTCTCTGTCTGCATGCTGTTTATTGAAGATACAGTAGACGCTGAAGTGTTAGGTCCTTCAACCTATTGTGATAAAGCTGGCTTTTGTTTGATGACAAAAATACAATTCACTTTTCTTCCTAAGGTATCCAGTGATCCCATATATTTAGGTTAAGGGTTAAAACATCCACCAAGTCTTCAAAACTGAAAAACATCTCTAAGTGTATGGTTGGATTTTTAACTGTGTCTCTGCCATTAGACAGCTCTGAAAGTTATTCCATCTTTGAGCTTCAGTAGCCCATCTAAGAGGAGGGGATTATAATGTTTGCATTAGATAGAACTAGTATGATTCTTATTTCTGCAACAAGTCCTGCTACTAACAGGATTACTAGTATCAGTATTATGATACTGTTCACAGAATCAAGACTCTTTGTGTCACAATTTATACTAGTGTTTGGCCTAACCTATGAACTAAGTTACAGATGGACATCAGCTGAGCAGGAAGATGAGGTTTATGTTGTTGAGAGCAAGACAGTACAAGTTATAATCAGGAGGTGTGAGCACTGTAATGAGAGTGGTATCCAAGCTGCTCACTCACTTTTGGTTTAAATAGGCATCATAAAAGGCACTAGTCGTAAGGAGAAATTTAAAGGAGGACAGTACATTGTCTTTGCTTATGTTTATGAGGAACTTGTTCCATGCATAAACCATGGCATGAAAAGGCAGGCTGAAAAATATGATATAAAGCACTGTTTTCCAGCTTAATTGGCATAGTGTATATCCATTTACTTTCAAGTGCAATGTCTTGAAATATTCTCAAAGTAAAGGCTGAGAGAACACTTGAGGAGAAAAATGCTTTTTCTCCACAAATATAACATAAACTAGTTTGAACTGCATTATTAGAAGCAGTAGGTCTGGTCAGATACTGTTTGTAAACTGGAGACTGATGATTTAAAGTACACAGTGGAAATCACATTTTTCGATTCATTTGCCTTCAGAAGCAATTATCAATCTTAAACGTAAGTCAAGAAGTCAAAACTGTATTTAGGGACCTCTGCTCTGTGCAGAGTGATTGGCATAGTTTATAACAGTGTTGAATGATAGAACTAATATTTATTTTATTCTGTACTGACTGAGTAGCATTTTCTTTTCATATTCAGATGCTGGGTTTCTTTGCTCCTAATGCAGTTTTCTAATGCAGTAGTGAACATAAAATCAATAGCCCCTGTCTCAAAGCAGTGTAGATCTTCTCTCCTTTACTTCAGTTTCCAGAATGAAGTATCCACAAATTATCCTATAAGCATGTCATAAAATTTGTGCCCCTTGCACAGCCATCAAATAACTTGGTGACTAAGGACTAGCATTTAAATCTCGTGTGCTGCCTTTTTCACTGATCTTACTCAGAGGGCCTTGAAGACTACTGAGTATTTCAGAAATGTTTTGTTATCCACAGGTATACAGTGCTTGATAAAAGTAAAAAAATATCATATGTGAAGTCATTATAAGGGCTGTGTTATCTACAGGGCTTCACAGCTTCATAGAAGCAATATGATGCCTAAGGTGAGGACAAGCTCTCCTTTTGCCAGTGTGTGCTGTTCCCCCGGAGCTTCTAGGTGATGCTGCCCAGCACAAGTGTGGGCAGAGAGAAGGAGGGTCAAACCCCACGATTCTCACTGGTCCCTCTACCAGCCACTTTCTCTCTGCTCCAGGGAGCATTTCCCATATGCACTTACAGAGTAATGTAATTATTCTAAAGTAAGAACCAACAGGAACTTATATTTCTTTTCCTTTTGTACTGGTCCAATAGTGGGAATCAGGTTGGGGAGTTAAGATCTTAGTCCCTTCCATATAAGTTAGCAGAAGCTTTAAAATTGGCTTTGGTATAAAAAGGCCCCAAACAATTTAGCTCTACTTGTACATTATTGAGCCTGCAACTATGAGCTTATGACTGAAATCAACTGAAAAAAAAACCCAAACACCCCTGCACTGAATTTCAGTAGGATTTGAATCAAAAGGTAAAACCCAAGAAGACAAAAGCCAATAGTCCTCAAATCAACTGACAGTTTGTTTTTGGATTTGTTTTTTTAAGTATCTTAATAGATATAACACATTGTAGAAATGCATTTTGTAATAATTTTAAAGGCCTTCATGATGATAATACACATCTTGGCAGAGGGCAAGAGAATTCCAGCTTCATGAAGTCAGGTCTCTAGATCTCTGTGGTGTCAAACATTTGATTTACAACTTATGATATATAGGGCTTAAGTAAGCCTATTGGGACCCTCTATAGTGGAGAATAAGCTGTTTTATAAATCTATATGATGTACAAGTCTACTGTAATGCAAATCAAAACAGTATTGACGCAAAGTACATTGATTGTCCCTGAGCCACTACCAGCTTTAATAATAGAATTACTGCAGATGCATGACTGAAGTGGCTTTGTTTAAAGCCTCTGTTTTATTTACAGCACAGGTGAAAACTACTCTGCAGTAATAAGCTTTCCCTTCTTAACAGTTTATATGTGTTTGCTGATGTTGGTTACCCCCAGGTTCCTGATTTTGAAAGTGATTTTGGCTTGATTCATTGAGCAATTTATGCACCATTTACATGCAGTTCCCCAAGTGTTATTTGAAGTAATTGAGTACATATTTTCATGATCTATAAAGCAGTCCTTTAAATTTGTACACATGAGGAAACTCTTTATGATGAACCTAAGTGTAACCATCCAAGTATGAATAGCATCAAAAAATCAGGGGCAAAATTTTCCCACAGCACTTCAAGTGCTTAAAACTTCATAGTAATTCTTTCTTTATTGCAGTTACTTACTGTGCATATGATACTTCTCATGTGTAACATTCCAAGTTTTTTATGAGCAAAAGTGGCTATTATTTTCCCTTTCCACCTACCCCTTCTTCACATATAGAGAAAACACAAGTAAAGGAAGATAAGTCAGTTTTCTAAAGTGGTTAGAATATCTTTTATTCTCATGAAGACAAGAATAAAACTGCAAGACAGCAGCACTGATCTGCGACACCATTTTTTCCTGTTAAGTCACAGGAAAGAAATAACAGACATCTAAAACCTTTAGGAAACCCTTGCATCTTTGTTAGCACATGTTAACTATGAAAAAAGAATTTCTGAAACTTAGAAGATTTATAATTAGAACCCTACTGCTTATCAAACAATAAGTGAAAAGCACAATAACCATACTGCAGTCCCCTGCCAGATAAGCATTTAATGTTTGAAGTTTATGACAGGATTATTACCAAATTGCAAATTCAAGAAATTACTCAAGACCAAAAAATTACTCAAGTGTATCATGGAGAGGATAATACTTTCAAATCATGAATGACTTAACTCCCTTATGTTAATTAGGCAAGCCACATTTTCCTGATTATTAAAAGTATATGCAAATTACATAACTAATGTGAAATATCAATGTGTACATTTATGAATTTATCTGTGTCAGATGAGCATGGGGGATAACTAAAATGAACAATATTTCTCTATCTTATGGCATTTGGGTTCATGTGTACATGCAAGTGCATATCCAGTGCATGTGAATAGGCTTACAGGTATATACCAGAAAAGCTCCCTCAGCAAGAAATATATCCACTGAGTGGTGGAGATAAAATGGTGTCTTCCTATTAATTTTTTATCTAGTATTTGAACACTGAGATCTTCATTCAAGAAAGAATAGATTAGGAATATCTTAAATGTTCTTAAACCCACTGAGCTTGATAAACTTGGTGATGAAAACTCAGAAATCTGAAAGATAACTATTTTAGCAGTTAGAAAGGGGTGGATGGGATTATGGACAACTAGAATAGAGCAGATATACCGTTAAGAAAAAAAGAAAGAAAAAGGCAATAAAGCGAGTATGTGTAGTTGCCTGGAATATAAGAGGGAGAAGATTAACACCCTACATGTTTTTTGCAAGAATGAATAGCCTCATAATCATTCCGTTTACACTGTGGGATGCTGACAGACCTTGTGTCCAAGGATGAGCAACAGATACAAAATTTTAAATTCACTAGGGATTTTGTCTCCCATAACACTATTATAAGCAATTTGAGAATCCTAACCTGTTTTAATCTGCTTTAGGATTCTGTGTAAAACTGACTGAAAAACTGTTCCCAGATAGCCATTGTCAATCTTGCACCATCAAAATGGGTGGAAGTGTAGTGGGATCTCTTCAGATTCCTGTGCTATTCAGTGTTTTTATTAATGACATGACTAATGAAATAAAGTGCGTTTCCAACAGATGCAGCTGACACCTTCCCAGGAAACCTGACAAAATGTTTTAAGAGATTTACTCCCAAAATTTTCTTTACAGATGGGAGACATGATCTAAAAACACAGGTTATTTCACTTAAGTGCATGTTACATTTAGGTAGAAATAACTGGCTGAACAGAGTGGAATGATAAAGATACAAATGTTATAGTTATGTTCCTATAGCAATATTTGATCATAGATGAAATATGAATTGTCAATGTTACCATTATAAATATGTTAAACAGCATACAGTGATGAGTATAAAAGAAGCAAAAGCATGTGAATTTGTAACTCTGATCCGATCTGGTGCAACACATGCAGTTCTCCTTCAATCAACATATTATAGTCTCATACTTCAGGTCTGTGTTTGCGTGACAAGAAAGAATAGAGGGATTTGCTTTTTTGGTATGTTTCAGTATGTCAGGGCTTACCTTCTCTCACAGACACACACAGAACTATATTATTTTTTCTTAATTTGCAATGCTGTCATGACATGAAACTGCTTTATTTATGGAGCTGCCTCATTTACTTTAGTTTCAAAAAAAAAAATTAAACAAGTTTCCTAACCAGTAAGAGTAATTAGTTCAGACAAGGGTGAACTTTGGGAAGTATTTTAAAAGCCTGATGTAAAGTTGTTGGGAAGGGCTGGGTTATAAACCTCCTACTTGCAATGCTACATACAGATTCTCCTTCCTTACCTGGAGAAGTTGTCTTTTGTAATTTAGTAGTCACAGATCAAGCTGTAAAGCTCAGATGGATGACCTGAAATGAATAGAAGGAGCAGTATTCAAGTAGCACAGTTTCTAATGGACAGAATTTGTGGGAGGACAAGGCTGGTAAATTCCATTTCTTGTTAAAAAGTACTGATGTATTCAGTATTGTGATTAAATAGCATTGTATTTGGTGAACATTTTGTGTAGCTAGAACAAGAACAGATTGGATCACTTTGCTTTGCCTCATTTTAAAAAATTACTTTAATTTCAAATGTCTAGTTTAATTTTGACTTTCTCTGTTTGGTTTAATTTGATGCTGGGAAGTCTTGTTTTTCAGGTATGTTTATTCCTTGGTATAGCCATGTTATTTTCCACTTGGCTTCCCTTAGTCAGTTGCCAGCCATATTTTAGCTTCTCAGGGTTTGATTGCTGATACATATGTATCCATATAGTGCCTGTGTATATACTCTGATCCAGGAGGGAGAGTGTATTGCATCTTTCATGGAAGAAAACAGATCTTCTGTATCCATCTCCCAGCAGAGAAGTCTTCCATGCATGCTGCATGGCCTGTGCTACTGTTGTTTTAAGAGATAGCCCAGGCCTGGAATTTAACTCAGCACTGCAAGACTTAAATTCTCCAGCTTCCAGATGGACTGGAAAACAGTTTATATAAAAACCAAACAAGCAAACCAACCAACCATCATCACCCTCCCCCCCCAAAAAAACAAAACAAAACACGAAGAGCTCCATTTTAAACAATTGTTCTACTTCAGGCTCCAACATCTCTGTCTCAAAATTGAAGTCTGAGAGCTGAATTAGTTGTACTAGATCACAGCAGATGATTGCTCTCGAGAGTGTATAGGCCATTTTAGAAAGAGAAAAAAAAGCCTTCCTTCTTCTGCAAGCTTATTCAGACAGAAAACCATCCCAGAGTGGAGATGACATTGTGTCCTATGAGACGTAAAACAATAATGAAGAAAACATGCTGTAAAAAGGTTAGTTCATGAGAGAAGCAAGCAGGCAGTAGAAAGTTAAACTTCCCATTATCACTACTTTCCATGATTTCATTAGCTTAGTTCAAAAACTTTGCTTTGCAAACTTCTTAAGTCATTTTCAGATCAGGGGAAAGCAAGAGTCATAAAAGCCCACAGTCGTACATGCATTTGTTGGATGTGTTAAGAGGTACACATTGCTATGAGCTGTTTCTCTGTGTAGGAGTCTTCACCTTCTACAAAGCTACTCCCTACTCAACTTCACATGGCATAGCTACTCCCAGCCAACAGGTAAATAGCTGTACCTCTTTCACTAAAATGCAGTAGTCAGTATTCTGCTGTGCAAGGAGCTGCAAGCACACTGAGATTACATGCAATTGCTAGTGTGTGAGGGTCAGTGACTAGATAACCAATAGTGTGCAGATTATGAGAGAAGGATCAATAGCAGAAGACTTAAATGCAGCACTGATGGTGGCAATAGCACACGGCTTTTTACTATTAAGTGAAATAAACATCACAGCTTCAGTAAATCCTCAGCAAATTTAATTTTATCCTCCTGCATTTTGATGAAGTCACAGAACAGCCTCTTTGCTAAACAAAGAGCCAAGACATACACAGACCTTCAGCTAGGAACAGAGTGACATTACTAAGGCATCCCTCATGCAAATCATACTATCTGCTATCTACACAATCCCTGAAATATCTAGCAGCAGGCATGATGGCATACATAAACCTCAGATGTAGGAGTACAAGGCTTTTGTCAGAAAAGAAATAATTCTGGTGACCTGAAGCTGGACTCATTCTCTGTACTGGTTCAAGACAGCATCTGTAATTAAAGGCAGCACCAGGTGAAAATACCATGTTTGCGGTCAAGACAGATAGTAGTAAGTGATTTTCTTTTTCAGACTGGAGGGAGGACTGTCAGCTTGGGCTCTGATCCCTTGAGAAACAGCAGCCTGCTGCCATTGCTGCTGCAAAGTGCAGCAGATAATAGCATTTTCTAGAGCAGAATGCTAGTTTATACTGATTCCCATCCTCTTGCAGTTAAAGGATGGTATTTAGTCAGTCCTGCATTGGCTGGTGTTCATAGATCTCTCTTGCTTTCTGCTCTGTATTGTATTTGGAGGTTCTCTTCAGTGAAGCTAGGGCCATTGTCTCCAACAGGTGCAGATAATACTGTTCATCAGAGACTGAGAAGAAACTTTCTCTTATCATAGAATCATAGACTGGTTTGGGTTGGAAGGGACCTTAAAGATCATCCAGTTCCAGCCCCCCTGCCATGGCCAGGGACACCTTCCTCTAGACCAGGTTACTGAAAGCCCCATCCAGACTGGCCTTGAATACTGCCAGGGATTTGGCAGCCGCAACTTCTCTGGGCAACCTGTGCCAGAGCCTCAGCACCCTCATAGTGAAGATTTTCTTTTTTCCTAGTATCTAATCTAAATCTCCCCTCTTTCAGCTTAAAGCCATTCTCCCCTGTTTTATCACTAAATGCCCTTGTAAAAAGTTCCTCTCCAGACTTTTTTTTAGGCCCACTTTTGGTTCTGGAAGGCTGCTATAAAGTCTCCCCTGAGCCTTCTCTTCTCCAGACTGAACAACCCCCACTCTCTTAGCCTGTCTTCGTAGGAGAATAGTTGTTGACGTCTTAAGAAATGCATCCTGTGTGACATCCCTTTTGTCAGGAAGAGGCCAAGGGTGTGGATGGAAGCTGAAGGGATTTTCATTCACTAAATTCTCCGTATGACATGGAAAGAGTCGGAAGAAGTTGAATGAAAAGGACATATCATCTAGGCTTTGCTTTAATATTTCACTTCCAATGCCGGAAAGAGTTAAAAGGTTGGGACATTTCTCTTTTTTTTTTTCAGAATGGTATCTCAAATTTTCTTGCCAACCAAGATGCAATGTGAAAATTCTTGTTTTCTCTCCGTGCTTAGGCAAATACCTGGTACTAGAAATGAATGAAAGCCTCCCCATTCATTCATTTAGAATGACTAAAAATCTCCTTTATGATCTCCAGTGGTAGGGCAAACTAGCTTCCTGAAGTGTTTCAAAATGTAAAAAGTGTGCCACAAATTCTCTAAAGGTTCAGATACTCATCTTACTACTTTCCTGCTGCTAGGTTACTTGCCTGACTGTCGTGGTTTAAGCTTAGTCATAAATTAGAAAAACATGTAGCCTGCTTGTTTTTCCCTGCCAAAGACCTCCTCGCACTCTCTTATCCCCTGCACACTCCCGCTC
>WYDI02021988.1:0-22057 GCA_009867235.2 Psittacus erithacus | reverse complement strand
TGTACTCTACACCGCAGCCGGGGAGAATGGTCCCACCTGGAGCCTCTGGCAGAAAGCTCCAGGGGAGACCCGAGGTCTGAAACTGCGCAGGCACGTTTCCGGGTTCACTTTCTTGTACTGGAGTTTGCTGTTTAGTTCTGTTATGCAGTACATTTGCTGAACATCACTACGCTTGAAAGTCAAGAGAGCTCTGACTCTAGCATATTGCTAAGTGTTACGTTTTGCCTCTCTTGCACATCCTGAAGTCAAGTCTACCACTACCTTTGGTTATGCCACTTGTTTATTTGACTCCTTTTCATGAGTTTCAGCTGATGACTCTTCAGCCAAAACCATCTTCCAGCTTGTGTACTGCTGGCAGGCAGAGGAAGGGGAGGAAATTATGTCAACAGAGGTTTTAATAAAGTAATTCAGCAGACTTGGGCTTTTCTGACAGGCTTTTCTTTTTTCTTTTTTTCCTTGATGAAGGCTTTGTCAAGTTCATGAATTCACAATATGTTGTAGGGTCTTGAAGGAACTTGAAGCATTATAGCACAAAAGCTTTAGCTTTGATTCTCACTATATGTGTGCAACTATACAATTATTTTGGGAGAGGGGTTAAAAAGAGTCCTGGATTGTTATTTTTCCACCACTTTATATTCTTTCTTTTTTCCTGCTGCAGAAAAACTAGTATCAGGTTAAGATCTATGCAGCAATAAACCTTTGCCAGGGGCAGGAATCTAGCAGTCGCAAACAATTAGTTCTTTCTGTGAATGGTCCAAGGTTAATTTTAGCCTCCTAAACTGTCTCCTGCCAGATCTGATAAGTTTTTCCCTTTAGCTCCAGCTGTCTCATCCCTGATGGGATTTGGCAGCAAATTGGATGGCATTATCAGCCCATTAACTATCACTAGCAGGAGAACTGTGATGTTGATGATTATTGATCACCTGTTCTTCAGGGTTATCAGGTGATGTTGACTAAACCTGACGTTTGGTTGTTTCTGTGAGCAGCTTTTATTTTTTACTGGCTGATGGCACTTCTCTCCCTGGTTCTGCCCATGGAGAAGAGAGAACTGCATCACGGCATCTCTGCTTTTGCTATCAACAGGTTATATTTGACTGCATGAAGGGATTGGAGTAAATGCTTTGCCATTTTTGGGTCAAAGTCTGGACACATCCCATGCAGCAGTCTGTCTCCATTTACAACACAACTTTGCGAATGTTTTTAGTAGTAGAAGTAGTGGAAGCAGGGAGAGTCCCAGCAGGTTAGAAATTATTTGGAACAGACTTTCAGGCACTGGAGGGATCTGTGTGGCACTCTCTAAACTGCGGATGGCCTGCACAGACTTAGCTGTGTCTGTGGGAGGTTGGTACAAAAGATGCAGAAGGACTACAAGTAAGACCCAGCCCAATGGGACAGCAGTGTGCAGGCCAGCTTACTGCAGACACTTGAAAACAGAGGGTTCTGTTTTTCAGAGCAGACAATTATAAAAAAATTTATGTAACACCAGTGTTTTCTTCCCAGTCAAAGTGATATTACCCAGGGCTCTGGAGGCTAAACAATACTTGGGTTTTTTCCTAAAACAAACAGTCTGGAAAGAATGAGTATTATGTTTTCTTCCAAGGCATAGCAACACAAATTCTGAGACTAAGCCCAGGACCAATACATTATTTATTAATGCATAAGATATTCAGTCATTTAATTAAATTGAAAATCGTTAAATCATTTATTTTGCATATTTTGTACCCATTTATTTTGTTACTTTGGCTGTCACAGTTCATTCAAGAGACTTTTTGGGAAAAGAAAAAAAACAAAGCAGGATCATCATATTAAGAGAAACAGATATTGACCAGATATGTCCTATGAGTAAGTGGTATCTTGGAATAAAGACGAAAGAAAAAAGTGTGGTTTAGTATTACCTTATGGAAAAAAAAAAAAAAGAAAAAGAAAAGAAAAAAGAAGAAATATCTTGAAATATTCTCCTTGTTCTGTTTGTTAGCTTTCTCTTGCTCCTGTGCATGGTAGAACAGGAATAGATATTTCTGTTTAAGACAACTGTTTTCCCTTTTAATTCTAAAGCAAATGGCCAATGGATTTTTAAAATCTTAGTAAGATCTGTTGTCATTTAATTTCATAGTTTTGGGGAGCATTAGAATAAAGTTTTATTTTTTCTTTTTTTCTGCCTGCTTCTTCATAGGAGGATTTAACAGTTATTGTCTTAGTGTATAAATATAATTCCTAATCACAGAAAACCAGAGTCAATCAGCATTTCCTCTACTCTTTTTTTTTTCAGATTGATCACTGAAATGTGCATTAGCTCTGCCACAGGAACATACAGACATGAATGGTGAAGGGAAAGGAGTTTGCAGTGTCTGAAATGGAGGTGATTTAAATGTTGAATTCCTATTTCAGGGAAAAAAAATGTCTGAAAAGCTTTTCTTAGTTTAGAAATAAAAATCGATGTTTTGGGCCTTTCAGCAGAAGGAAGATTTGGAAAGCGTATAAGCATCTATCTGTGGCTTTCCAGTGCCACAGGGAAAGCCTGACCTCTCCAAAATGCAGAGCATGGAGAAAAAGAAGCCTGTCCATCAAACTTATACCTCTGCTCCATTCAAAGCTCATCACGACCAACAAGCTTCTACAAGTACATTTGTTTTGACACATCACTGACTTTCATAAACACTTGTTTTTATTTGAGAAAAGGTCTTGCCAAGAGGCTCAGGTACTTCAGTGTTTAACCTCAGTAGCATTAAAAGAATGCAGAGCAGTAGATAAGAAATGGGATAGGAAGAGAAACAAACATAAGAAAAGACAACAAAAGAAAGAAGTAAGTGTTGGTTTGGGCTGGTTTTTTTTAGTTAGAGATCAGCATCATTGTCATGATCTTGTGACTCAGTGGAAATAGTTTGAGGAAAGCACAGAATTGTAAACTGAAATGCTCAGTCACCAGTTACAAATGTGTTCCTCCTGACTGCAGGTTATTTTCATACCTAAAACTCTGAACACTATTTAGCTGGACTATGCATCACCCTGTTTTTTTTTGCTTTAGTTAGTGAAACAAAAAGAACACAGAATCAACTAGCACAAAAAACCTAAAAGGATTAAATGATTCAAAACTAAATTTAGCATGGTTTCCATCCAAACTCCTGTTCCATGTTATCTACTGAGTGTTTTTTCCCTATTTGTATATTCTGCAATTTATTATAGACTATAGTTATGAAGCCTAAAACTTGAAAATCACAAAAGATCTGTTTTGATCAAGTATAACCTGACATAAAAGAGGAAATCAGCTAGAAATCAATACATTATATTTTTGACAGAAATCTAATGGGTGAAAGCTAATCCTTCATGCTTGATTTCTGAAGGTATATTGAAGTACTCCAGTAGGATTCTGAAAAGCTCCCTATTACCTTTGTAGATCTTACATACCTGTGTCCCTGTATGAGTTTCAAGAAACCATACAATTTTTCCAGGATTGCCTAATGCTAGAGAATTTTAATTCAATTAATACTTCTTTTCTTATGCTAGAAGTTTCTTGAGTGTTGACTTTCATCACCAAACTTTGCTGCCTACTCTGGTGGTGTGTCCATTACTTTCATGTCAAAAGTTCTTTTGTAATCTACACTTAGATGAGTATGCTCCTGGACTTCATATAAAATCCACTAGGAAAGAGTGAAATGCTAAATGCAGTTGGTAGTGTAAATAACTGGGTAGTCAGCAGTAGCGCAGCCCCCCTTGACTGATTGTAAGTTCTAGATTTTGCTCTGCTGGAAGAGTACTAAGGTCACTTCTCTAATACACCCAGCCTGCAGGCCGTGGGGCGTGTTGTTCACACCTTCAGCAGAAACCAATCCACTATGCAGATGGGGATTCAAGAGTCCCAGAGGAAAAAGAAACAAGCAAGCAAGCAAATATAGAAATTTGAGATCTTGGCTGAGGTTCAGGCTGAACACAAACTGTGCTTCCAAACCTCCAGACCCAACACTTTTGAGACTGCATATATTTGTCCATCAAGGATTGACAACGAGAAGTTCTCAGAGGAAGGACTAGGACATAGGCACCAGATATGCCTATGTCCTAGCAGTCCTAGCAGTATAGTTCAGTATTATTGCAGGGGATGTAACATGACAGCCATGGGCTATTAAAACACAAAACAAAAGACCCACAAACAAACAAAAACCCCCAACAACAAAGAAGCAAGAAACAAACAACCCTCCAAAATCCCTACTTTCATTCTTTTTTGCATTACTTCCCCCCCCCCCCGCCCCATCTTGGAATAGGGCTAGGCAGAACAAATGCTGGGTCTGTGGATGTCAGTATTGCCTAGGGGTTCTTGTAAGCTGTCCATGGATGTTACTGGAGACTACGTTACCCTCTGAAGGTGACTGAGCTCTCTATGCAGCCAAGGAACATTAAGTGATGCAGATTAGAGCTGTCTATGAAGAACACAAAGTTATCTTCCTCACCCCATTACTTCTGTGACTGTGGCTACTAAGGGTCCTAAACTGTGGGGGCAGAATTCTCTTTTCTCCACTAGTTTTCCATAGCTCAGCTACAAGAGAAGGAAAAAGCTGCCATCATTTGGTTGATTTCTGAAACAACGGGAATACAACTTCCCCTTGCCTGATGGTACATCCACGCTCAAGCTTATTCCTATAAAAAAAAAACCTCCAGTCATGTCTTCTGGAAAGCCTTACTCTGTCTGGGCTTGGTCCAGTTTCCGACTGAGTAGAAGTGATTCAGTCATTCTGAAACTGCAGCATCCACCTATGGTATGATTCAGAAGCAGTAACTGTGCTTTGTATTCATAGTTTTTTTGAATGTGATTTTAGCTTTCAAGTGCAAAGAAGCACTAATGTATATGAAATCAGAGAAAAAAAAACAAACAAATTCCAGAGAAATGTGATCGAGCTTATTGTGCTGATTTTGCTCTTATGGATATCACCCTACTTCAGAAGATTCAGGGAAAGTGCTTGAGCAGAAGTTTGTTTTCAGACAAAAGGTTTCTTGAGCCTTTTGAATTTTGCATTTGGAAGCTTTGAAGTTGTCTCATGCTCCCATGCTGAGGCTGGCAGGGGATGGATGTGCATACTGGCTTTCTTGCCTGTGAATCTTCTTAAACATTACATATGTTTAATGTTTTTAAAAAGCCACCAGAAAGCCTATTAGACACAATAGCTCAGGGCATAGCTATAGAATATGTACTTCAATGTGGCATTACACATCAAAGGGCTGTGACAGAGTAGGACTTTGAAAACACTGATACTGGGCCAAGTAAAATACAGTTATAAGGTAGGACTGTGTTTCGCTATGACCTCAGAAGTCCTTGTTCAACAGGCAAAAGGAGTGTGCAGTGAAGTGATGTTTGTAAATGAAAGTCTGGGACATTCATCAGCATCCATGCATTTTGTGATCTTTGGAAATGTTTTCTAGAGTTTGCAGAATTAGCTCCCATTTTGTTTCTGAGGAAATCATCTGTTCTGGCTATGCCAGTGGTGGATCTTAGAAGAAAGGCAATACCTTTCAGTCATACATATTGATATGACAGTTCAGAAAAAGGCATCTGCACACAGCTTCTTGAGGCTGTCATTCTATCTGTTGTGCTCCATTTCATTTTGGTGATGGTTAATCAATTTTGCACATAAATCAGGGATCAAAGTCACAAGTGAACTGTGCAAGGTTCCACGGGTATGTCATTAATTTGTATTCATTGATGTTAGCATGGTAAAGCGATACCAATTTCAGAGTTGGATGTTTTCCCTGTTTAATGGCAGCCAGTGTTTCCTAGCCCTCTCTGCCCACTGCCCTTTACTACTTCCTTCCCCCTTTCTGTGAATGTTTGCAGAGCAGTGTTTAAATTTGGATGAGGCAGCTGGCCCTCCACTGGGGAAGAAGCTGCCTACAATCTAGCTATTCCATATAATCCTCTGCCTCTCGGTTTTGTGGAGATTATTGGGCATAAGTAATGAGAAAGGTATTGGGAACTACTGGAGTGATTATATAGATACCCTCAGTGAAGAGCAATACCAAGCTGCTGAAATAAAAGCTCTTCTGCACAATATATTGCATAGTGAGGTGGAAACTGTGATTAAAACAGTCTCTTCTGAGAAACTGGGAAAGGATAAAGATGAAATAACTCCTAATAATTTCAAAACCATTGAAAAACTGACATAGAAAGATATAGCTCTAAAGAACCGTTCATGCTTTAGAAAGACATGAAGAGAAATCACTGACAAATTACAGTACCCTTTGAAGTGCTGGGATACTTGGACAGACAGAGAATCTTCTGCCCCACATATAGTGCTGTCAGCTGATGCAGATTCATTTTGAGGTTTTTTTCAAGTTTTGAAGGTGGAAAAAGCCTCACTTTGTTCCAGGCTATACAACAGAAAAAGTCTATAAGGAGTATGCAGCCATTCGATCAGATCAGACCAGCCAGCATTTTCAGGTTCTGCCCCACATGTAGAGCAGCATGAGGCCTCGGACTCCCAGTTTCCTTACCTCAAGTAAGTACCCTAACCATTTGTCACCATCTGTTACCAGAAGTCCATCCTGCCCTAAGGAATCTTTCTGAAAATGTTTAATTGCAACCATATGTTCCCATTAGAAGCTTGAATAAGTCAGCATTTCCTTTGCTTGTCATCAAAACTATCACCCAGCTCTAATTGCCAAATCTATCAGAAGGGTTTGTAGAGACAACTAAAGTGTATTGCTTGTCCCCAATTAAACCTTTGCCTCAACACTGGTTGCAAGTGCTGAGAATCTGGCCAAAGCTGTTGTGAATCTTTCCTATGCAAAGCAACCTTGACAGCAGGCTGTGATGTGGTCAGAACTTGGGAGGAGGTAGAGGAGGGCATGTTTAAAGGCAGGGAAGCACAGGTCATGCGTGAAGGGATTGACTGGTCTCTTTGCCCAGGGGTCTTTCACCCACATTTGTTGGTTCTTTAGGAAAGTTGAACTAAACCAGAGAGGTAGCAGAGTTTTCTCTGCCAAATGACTGCACAGGCAGACTTAGCTGATGGCTCAAAGAGAGCTGCCTGATAAGAGCTATGGTGAGGACAGAATAAGAGGACATTTCAGGGGATGCCAGCCTTAAACAAGGCTGAGGGGAATGACAGCTGGTGATTAGGGAACTTAAAATGCACAGGAAATTTTATTTGCTAGTAAGGAATTTCTGCTTCTGCTAGGAACACTGACTCCAAATGGTAGGGTTGTTTTTCTCATCAGCTCCTGCTGGCATTATTTCTTTACCCATATTTGCTTGATTTCCATGGAAAGCAGGAAAACATGTTTTGCTTGTTCATTGGATTTGTCGTGTATGATCTAATATTAGACTTACATTAACTGAAATAATAAATACTTATTGATTCTTTGGCATCATTTCTGACCATTAATGGTACTGCTTTTCTTATCCATGTATATTTGTCACAGCTACCCTTATGAAGGCCCTTGGCTATAGCTGTGCTTTCAGGGTGTAATTCCATCTGCTTTGTTCATCTCTTAGACTTTAAAACTGTCACATCTTAATCACCTATTAAACCACATTAAACCTGTGCATTATTTGTGTCTTCAACCATAGAACTGAAGCTTTTCCTTCTGGCTTAAGCATCAGTAAGGGACAACTTTGTCAAATGGAACTCCACTAATGAAATGTGTGATGCTTACATATGGAGCAGAAGAAATGAGACCAAAAAAATACTATGGTATCTGAAATGATGAAACTGTTGATATATGAAGGTTTTTGTAGTATATAACACCTTTTTTCTTTCAGATTATGTTTGATTTATCAGTATTGGCACTTAAGAGAAAGAACAATGCCTTGGTAGAGGGTTGAATGTCACCTACTTCAACAGAGGGTTTCTAGGCACCACAACAATCAGCTTATCAGATACTCATAGAAGGGGATCATGAGTACTTCATTTCACATACACTTTTACAAGAAGCAACGTACCTGTTGCTTGCATTTCTGTAATCCTGTTGCGGTTTGCTTTGAAGTCAGTTCAGATATTTCTACCAGGATAAGATACTGCCAGGCACTAATATAGGAACCAGAGCTCTACTGTGAATTTTATGTGTAAATAGATGGCATCTGTCCTATGATCAATAATGAGAGTATCAAAGGTAGTTTCAAGCACAGATGGAAAAAACACGTAAGAGGCAGCCTGGAAGGTAATGAAAAGCAGCAGTTACAACATGCCAGCTGTCTGACTATCAGACTTTTGGGGGAAAACTTGCATTTGGACAATGCAGTCACTTTACATAGAGTTTTCTTCCATGTATAGGGAGCAAACTGGAAGAAAAAACATATGACACATTTCACAATATGTATTTTTTAGTAGCATGATCTCAATTTCAGAAAGATATTCAATAGGACGGACAGCAAGGATTCAAAACACCATACGATTTGGGCTCCTAAGTCTAATTATGATGTCATAAATGGGGTAAGGGAATGATGAGATTTTTCAGCAGGTTTAAGAAAGAAATGATGGCAAGAAATGCAGATGATAAATGTGGGAAAGCAAACTCAGGTCATGAAAAGGATTTTTTGGCAAGGTTGTAAAGATTCAGACAAATGACTTCAGGGGAAATATGAAAAGATAAATCAGAAGTATCATGTAAGACCTACACTTGTTCCTTTTAAACTTAAACTTTTCCTCTGAGGAATTGAAAGAGCAAGCCTCAGGATTTCTGCCGACATCATGTAAGTTGATGATATAGACTGAAATAGCTAAACCATAATGTTTTGAATATCTTCATGTCTCCCTTTCCCATCTGAATAACAAAAAACAAAGCAAACAAAAAAAAAAGCTGAAATTTTTATTTGGTTACTAATAAGAAAATAGAAATGCAAATTAAGGAAATGGTCAAGAAGGTGAATTAATCTTTGACTCCTTGTAGAGAAAATAGAGAATAGATAGAATTATCTATCTTCCAATATCTGGAGGGGACCTACAAGGATGCCGGAAAGGGACTCTTCATTATGGACTATAACAGTAGGCCAAGGGGTAATGGGTTCAAACTTTCACTGGGGAAGTTCAGGTTAGATATAAGGAAGAAGTTCTTTACTGTGAGGGTGATGATGAACTGGAACAGGTCACCCAAAGAAGTGGTAAATGCTCTATCCCTGGTAGGGTCCAAGGCCAGGTTGGACAGAGCCTTGTGTGACATCATCTAGGATGAGACGTCCCTGTCCATGGCAGAGAGGTTGAAAATAGATGGGGGGTGTTGAAACTAGATAATCTTAAGGTCCTTTCCAACCCGAAATATTCTATGATTTTATGATGTACAAGTCTAGAATAGTACGTAGGTTTCATTTATATCTTGTAGCACTATGAGCAGTAACTTGTCACAGAAGAAGGTCCCTGGAGGAATAAAAAGGAGAGAGAATAAGCTTAAAGGGGACCTATTTTGCACCAGGGATTCAGAAAAAAAAAAAGGTGCTCAGTAAACATAGGGGTTTTAACAATATGCACAGGAGAACATTGGTACCAAACACCCAGCTATAAACTCTCTGAAGCTTTCTCAGATGCTGCCTGCCTGTTGATTTTTTATTCCCCAGGTACACAAGAGCATGTCTACACAGGTACAGACATCTTGGCTGGTTCAACTGCACTTCCCTGAACACAGAAATGTGGAGATGAGATGCACAGTGCCATCCAAACTTGTAATCTTGAGAAACACCAGGTAACCGTAGAGGCACCTTGTGTGTTTCGGAGTTATGATTTGTTACATGTCTAGAAAAGCCCCAGTTTTGATGGGACTGATCACCTCAACACCATGTTCATGACTAAACTTAATTACAATATAGAAAGCAGGCATTCCTCTAATCCACAATCTTGGTTGGATTGGTCTCATAAGTGTTCCCAAATCATATCCCCACAGTAGGTCTGCATCCAGTCCAGCTACAAGTATGCTTTTTGATGCAAAGGGAAAGAGGATGACTCATGCCCCACCTGATCTCTGTCGTAACACATCAGTCTTACAAAATACCTTGGAGCAGTTCCCACCCCATCCTGAGTGGTTTCCAGATCATCTTTGCCTCTTCCCAGGAGAGCATTGATATTAGAAGGCTATGTGCTCTTCTGGGCTGCTTCATCCTGCAGACCAGGATCCAAGGCTCATCCAACCACACAAGGAAGAGATGGCCCCGGTTTGGGCACTTGCTTACTCTCTGCTCCAACAGATATATATTTTATTTATTTATTTATTGTGTGTATGTGTGTGTGACTGTTTATTGTGAAACAGAGAAGCAATGCTGGAAGCTGGTGGCAGGATATCTGTGTTTCCGTGTTCTACTCCTCCATGGCTGGACTGTACAAAACATTTCCCAGATCTGCATCTCCCATCTTATTTGCTCATCAATACCTGGCTCCTGCATCCTTCTCTCAGTTTGGTTCTGTAGAATAAATATCTCTATTTAAATAATAACCCATCCTTATAGATAAACATTGTGAAGGCAACTCTGGGTCAGCACAACTTTACTCCAAACTGAAGCTGTTGCTTTCAAGTGTGTAACAAATACTTGACTGAAGATATTTCCAATTAATTGGTGATATCAATCTTGATATCAATCAAGAGTATGGTCTGTGCTATTTGATTGCAAAATAAGAAAATTAAATCTTCAAGGCACATTAAAATCTCTTTCAAATCTTTTCACTATAGTGAAGCAGTTAAAACTAAAGCAGGAGAATCACACATTGGATTTTATTTCTCAAAAGTACTTTTTGTGAGATCTTCCATTATGCCCTCTAGGATTCTTGCTTTGCAGATCAACACCAGTGAGAAGACAGGATGTGACTTGTTAGCTGCATCATTTCCATTTAAAATTTAAAATAGTGTAGGTACTGACTAAGTTGTTCCTGGAATTTATATACATTTCCCAGCCCAACTGACAACAAACTTCATCTCTGTTATGCTTCTATGATCTTTCCTTCATTAAAATGTGTAAATAAATGATGTGGTAAATTATCTTATGTCTAACTCTTGTCTTGTTATTAATCTAGAGGGAGATGAAGTTCTTAGAACAAGGCAGAAAAGACAGAGAATACAAGATAATTAACTTATCTTCAATTCCACTTGCAACAGGGTTTTTTTAAAGATATGTTTACTCTTTAAGATGTGTTTTTCTAATTGCAGAGGAGAGATCTCTGTATGACAACAATATTTTTTTTCTTAAAGTGGTAAAGAAAAACACCCTCTACTAAAGGTTCCCACAAGTTGGAATTAATCCTGAAGGAACTCTCCAGAGGTATTGCAGGAAGCAAAAGAGGTTGGGTTTTTTAACATGTGATTGTTTGTATTCTGAAGAAAAAGAAAAAACAACCTACATTGCTCATTCTTAAATAAATAAATAAATAAATTATTCATTCCTTATGCAGAAAACTGCTGTTGCCAATAGGCAAATCATATGGAGCACTCTGTCACAAAAAGCTTATAATTCATGTTTACATATGATTGATGGGAAAGGGATAAGGAAAATGGAAGAATAATGGCTAAAGAGAAAGGTTCCTGAGGACCCTTTGGTTTATTTTGCGTGTTAAGGTAATATGACAGATAAACATACATCTGTGTGTATGTTGTATTAAAATACGTAATATGAAATCTTAGTTATGGTCTGATTAAAGCTGTGTGTAGATGTTACCTGTGTCAGCCTTGCTTGTGGGCATAGGACTCACAGTAAAAGGGGAGAAGCCATGAAATTCGGTCAGTGAAAAGCTGATGGGAAAGAAGCAAAGGTTGATGGTGAAGAGGAGTGGGTAGGAACAGGACCACATCCCAGCAGCTGGTCTCACAGGACAGGGAAGCCCCATCAATCCTGCACAGATGGAGGAAGACCTATAGGCTTCACTAGTAAATGTGTAACTTCTCAGATGATGATCCCCATTCCCACTATTGTGGGGAAGAGTCTTTCATTCCTCACACTTCTCAAAAGCCCAAAGCCACTGAATACTGCCAGAACAGTGGGACAACAAACTGGAAATGCTGAGCTCAGATATGCTGAGGTACTTTACAGAAAAGAATTCCTTGGAGCAATACTTAAAGGTTCAGACAAAAAGAATAAATGTCTGCTGTGACTATCAAAAACTAATTAAATAATACAATGAAACTGAGTGACGTACAGATCACCTGTACAAGCATCTCTGGTGATAGGAGAATGGACAAAAATATTCCTTCTGGCAGACCAAATGGAAAAGCGAAAATTTAATCCCAGCGTCTTGCTTCTATAGTTACACAAGCTTGGTGTCTTCCATGAGGAATCCTTTTGCTTTCTTATGAAAGAGAGCTCATGAGAGCTGAGAAGCCAAAGTTCTTTTCAGAAAAACACTCCTATATCAATGAAAAAGGATGGTTATGCACACCTCCCACAAACATAAACCATCCTGGCCATGTTGCCTACAAGTGCAGACATCTGCCTTTGCATTTGAAAGTCACCAAGTCATGCCAGTTGGCATTTTAGTTGGCAAAATGCGCACAAGTACGGCACAGACTCTGAACGGTTATTAGCCCACAGAAAATGTAATGAAAAATGTGTGCACATGGGTGGCTTAAAGATATTTAAACATGATGACTATGACTAAATGTAGAATGCTTGTAGCTTAAGAGGCTGTCTCAGTGGACAAATTAACCTTGTAAAAATTCCAGAGCTACCAGGCTGCTTTGCAACTGTAAGAGAGCAGGAGGCTGGTTGCACAGGCAACTGAGTATCAGCCTGATGTGACCAGAGGGATGGTGCAAACAGAAAAGATGTTTTAGCCTTTTGGTGCCCAGTATGGAAATAAGCGGCAAATGCCATTTATGTTGGGTCAAGGAGACCCTGAAGCCCTTGTCTTCCTACAGTAAAGTCAGAGCCTCCAACAGGAGCTTAAGTGTGGGATCTGTACCCGGTCACTGAGAGCAAAGGGAGGGGATGGGCCTCTCTTCTGGACATCAGCGCTCCCCTGTCAACCTGAGGTGGACATTTGTGGGAAGCTGCAAATTTGCAATCTCCCCTGTAATCCATCTCTTTAAGTACTGGGGTTTTGGGAGAGGGGTCAGAAGAGCAGAAAGAATAACTGACATGCAGCTGACTCTGTGAAAGGGCAGATGTGTACAATAATCACAGTTGCCTCTCATGCAGTAGTCTAGCAATGACAGCATTTGATCAGGACATGCTGTCCCCGAGGTTCCCACCCCTGGGGGCAGAAGGTGGGAACCCTCTGGGAGCCCTGAAGGCTCAAGGCAGCTCCTTTCCTATCTACACCTTTGGGCAGCCATGTCTCTGTACAGCCTAAAGAGACAGGAGAAAGGTGCAGAAATAAAATATTCCATTGCCTTCAGTTTTCATCACGTGTTTTCTGCCTGTTTCTTCCGTCCCAATGTTTGTTTGTTAGACGCTTCAGCTTGCTTTTGTGGCTCATGGGGAGTACACAGTGATACCTTCCCCTTTAGAAAGCAGCTGCTGTGCCAGACCCTTGCTACTTCGCTGAAAGAAAAGCCCAAGGAGGGATGTCCAGCAGCAGAACCATAAATGCCTCGTATACCCAGATGAGGGGCACGTCACTCTCCCGGCTGCATGATGCAACTGTCAAGCACTTCACAGAGCATGAACATGTCTGTGTCCCTCAGACCCTAGAAGTTAACGGCTATCTGCAGTTTGCAGTCTCCCAGAACGCTGCCGTCTCTTGTCAGTAAACCAGAGACTTCTGCATCACATGAAATACCACTGCAACATCTTTCTAAGGTATGGGAACAAATTACTTCATTCTGTTGCTTATTCCCTTGACATAGGCTTTAAGAAGACTGAATGGCATAATGCTAAATTAATTCAGTGCAATAGTTTTGATGGTAACAAATGATGAAAATGGTGCAAGCACAGTCCTTTATAATTAGACTGCAGCCCTGTGCTGTTCTCCGAATGCTGCAGCCAGTTTCTGAGATGCAGAAAAATTTCTGCTTTCAGAGGCCTGAAATTACTTTTCAAGACACAAATAAAAATAATTTTCCTCTTCGGTCTTTCATGTGCCTAATGTTTTTCAATTCTATGCAACAGTCCTATAAAGTTATTTATAAAGACTCTCAGATTCAAACAGCCCTGCAAAAGCATTTTGGCTTTTGCTCAAAACATGTTAATAAATAAAACATTATTAGATGTGCCCATCAGAAAACTGCAATAAATGTTTAGTTGTTGTGGGTAGTATTGATTTCACTGAAAACCGTGAAGCTGATGATTTATATAAAATCAGTAAAAACTAAAATGGAAAGCTGAAATGACAACGGAAAGTCATCTTTACGGAATGAAGTGATTTCTGTACTAACCTGAAAAAGAGCAAAAGAACACCCCCAGGCGGTTTCAGGTATAGCAAACATTAATGCAAAGGGCTTGCCAAAGGGTGGCTCATTCCTGTCAGTGCATTTGCAAAGGTGGGGTTATTTTTTAAAGTGCTGCCTTTATATATATATGTATATATACACACAGAATCACAGAATAGTTAGGGTTGGAAAGGACCTTAAGATCATCTAGTTCCAACCCTCCTGCCATGGGCAGGACACCTCACCCTAGACCATGTCACCAAAGGCTCTGTCCAACCTGGCCTTGAACACCGCCAGGGATGGAGCATTTATTACTTCTTTGGGCAACCCATTCCAGTGCCTCACCACCCTTATAAAATTTCTTCTTGTTTCTGTTTTTTAAAACTCAGATTTTAAAACATGTTTGCCTTTGAGTTTTGCCCTTTTTCTGCATTCAGTCTTTACTCCCTTCAAGAAAGCAAAATTCAGAGACAAAAACATGAAAAGCATGAAAAAAAGGAAGAAGGATAATTTTAAAAAGCTGTTAAAAATGACTCTCCCACACCAAATCCCTGCCTTCTTCCCCAATACTTGAACTATGCGCATGCAGACCAAAAAATTATTTTCAAAAAATCTATTTTTGGATAGAAAAAGTTGAATGGTTTAGAAAAATATTAAGGAACTGCAAAATTTCCACTTAATAAATTTTTTTACAATTTTTGAGAATACCATTTTTTAATTTTTTTTTTTTTAATTCTATTCAAATGGTGCAAGAAGCAGATTTTTTTGAACTGTCTTCTTTTCTTTGTGCTGTAGTGGTGAGCCCTGACACAGCCAGCTCATCAGAGCCCTATTCAGCCAGGCACTGCATGCATTGTGGCAAAGTTGTTTAATTTGTAAATTTTACAGTAAAATAAGGTGGGTTTTTTTTTTCAGATTGGACAGAAAGGACATAAGAAGGGCAAAACACAAGTCTTTAGAGACAGTCCCAGCAGGCAATTCAAGGGCAACCCCCTCACTGGCAAATTCAATCATGTAATATTAATCTAATTTGGGTTCTGTTGAATATAAGGAAGAAGCAGTAACTTGTATCACATGGAGATAAAGAACTTCCTCCAAATTAAACTTTACACTTAAAAACAAGAAGTAAATTATTGTGTCCATCCTGTCTGTTTCTAAAAATGCATTCATATGATGTAGCACCGGTTTACTTGAAATGGGAGATTCTGCTTCTGAGTGATATTGTAGCACTTGTAAATGGGTGATGTTCTGTCACCATTACTAACCTTACCTAAGCAAAAAAAAGAAATATAACTCTCTTTAATGAGTTTGTAGTTTATTTTTCAAAATTTTTAGGGAAACTAATGGTCTTGAGGAATCTGTGGATCTTTACCATGTCTGCCTGTCTGAACAGACTTGGCGCTGGCATTTTCTGGGCAATCTCTAGCAGCTTGAGTTAACTTTCAGTTGTAATCATTATACAGTTAATGGGGCAGGGAAGGATGGTGTTGTTTGCATGTTTCTCCTTTTCTAAGGCTTCTGTAGAAATGAAATCTGCTGCTGTGCAGACAGCATAAAGCATATTCCTTACTTCATATTCTTGTCTTCCATTCTTCTCCTGCTTTCATCTGATGTTTAGCATACAATTTTGTTGATGCATTAGCTTTCTGCTGATCTTTTCCTTAGGGACAACTTTCCTGAATCAAACTTTTGAAAAGACAAGCAGGAACAGTCTGATTTCAAGAATCAATGACAACTCAGAGAAGACCAGTAACAAATTATTCTAGGTAGCTTAACTGCACTAAAGAGTATCTGAACCACTGACTCACTTCAGGCTACTACTTTTTGCTGAATAATTTTACATGCCAGTTATTTTAAATGTGACCTACAGTCTCCCAGAGCACCCCAGGCTCATCTGCTTTTACATTATAAACATCCTGTTTCTTGAAGACAACAGAGTTATGCAATTTTTGAACCAGGATGAAAGAAAAAGCATTGAGGCAAATTGCAAATGCAGCTATTGGAGGAAACCTTACACAAAACAGGTAGACCTGATCATGTCAAATGCAAGAAAGTTGTTTACATGCAGGGTCTAAAGACTAAAATTTGGCAGTGGTAGAAATTGTCTTCTTTCCAAATATGCCTTTAATATGAGGCCTGTGTTTCTCCATATAGAAGACATTAGCATGCGTCTAGCCTCATGAAAAAGATACAGAGGAACTTGGATATTCACTGCAAATTTTTTTTTGACACTGCAAAGGTCTAGGATATTTTTGGCACCAAAGTACTGCTACACTACCCTGTGATTTGCCTTTTCCCCTCAGTAATTCACAGTGACATACTTCTAAAGAGAATTACATTCCCCTAAGCAGTCCCCTGTGCTCTGGAGATGGGCAGGACAGCACGAACAATTAGGAAACATGACTGGAATACAGACATGGCTGTCTTCATTGTTTGGCATCCACACAGAGATAGATAGGTGTTCAGCCTTTCTTCCAATAGTGAAATACCCTGTGCTCTCCCTGCATTTTATTTCTGAGGCAAAACCAGCAGGTTTGGGAACAGTCATAAAAGGGGAAACAGATTTAGAGAAGAAACCCTGAACAAACCACTGTTTCTCAAAGGCTGAAGGCTGTTATTCTCATGAGATTGGACCTTTAAGGCAGCTCAGCTCTTTCACAAGCCTATTGTTGCTATGCCAGAATGCTTCCATTGTGGGCACATATTTTATCCAGTCTCATCCCTTCTGTCTGTGCTATGAATTCATAAATGAGAAGCAATACACCTTTTTAAAGAGCTTCAGAATAGAAAGTCTTACTGTCACACATGGCTGTAATAGAACAAAAACCTTTTTTTGAGCGTCAAACCTGCTGTGGAGAAAAAGGATCCATTGTCTTTTAGGCACAGAATGGTTAACATATAGTCTGGAGCATGCCATAGATACCTTCCTGCAAAACCAGTGCATCTGTAGGGAAGGTAACTGTGTAGTTTTATGTCATCCACATATGTAAACACTCTTTATGGCTTTGAGAAGGAAGAAAAGGATAAGCTTGCAGGTATCAGAAGTCTCTGTGAGACTCTCATAGGCATCTATTATTAAAGAACCATTACATGTTTGGTGTCATTTGGGATATATGTTCCCTGGCTTGTACATGCCTTATAAACAGAATGAGGTATCGCAGTAGCAGATTCTGCACTGGTATAGCTCCACCCACTTCCATGGCAGGACTTGCCATTTATAAAGTGGTAAGACAGGTCAAACTCTGCTTTAAATCTTTTCCTTCCCAATTTAAGATGTTACTTTGTTTTCATGGTGCTGGCCAACTATCTGAAAGAGAGACAAGGACTGCAACAGAAAATTCATAATTAGCCTCTACAGATTTATTGCCAACACCACTTTAATCATCAAAAATTCTTTCTGAAGAAATTGGATTTTTCCCTTTTTTCAGAAGCAGAAGGATCTGATTCTGCTTATAAAATTTGTAAGACTGTGTTTATTAATTTATTTTCCTTTTGCTTTCATTTTTTTTCCATCCTGCAGCATGAGATTCAAATGTGAGCTTGCTTTTGGTCAGATACACTGATCAGCTACTGACTATTACCATTGCAATAACATGGAAAGGTGACACATGGAAAAAAGGAGCAGGACTGGTGCAGCTGGCACTGAAGCACCATCTACAGGGAGAGGATTAACAGAAACTTCTGAGGTGGATATCTGGTTTTGCATAGAGAACATGAAGTCAGGATCCCAGGCCCAGGTCTGAGCAAAGACCCTGGTGCCTCATGGTCAGTTTTGAGCACCTTGGTCCTCCAGAGCTGAATCCAGGACTTCGAGTAAGCCTCTGTCATGGGAAAAATTCGGTACCTTACAAAGGGAACCAAAAAGGACAGTTTGTTTGAGTCAGGAGCTGTCTAAAAGTCTGCATGAATGAAATGTTGAGCCTCATCTCCCAGATACTTTATTGAGCTCTGCATTGAGATGTCTCTGCAGCTCAGAAGACTGTCCTGAGGTTGAATGCTGTTGCATTTGCTTCAAAATGATGAGAAAGGCACGGTGTTAGATTTCTTTTATGTGGTGAATGTAGTGCAAGGCTAATTATTTATTTTTTTTCATAATGCTGAAGTCCTTACAGCCTTGACTCTGGAGTGCCTCATCTAGACTAAAGGTTAGGCAGGATAGATCCGCTGTTGTATTATTAACACAAAACTCAAGAAATATGGGCTAAGTTTTGACTGTTCGCAGCATTTTTTTCCTCTCCTTGCTCTGGATTTAATAACCAATTGAAGATAGGATATAAGAGTTATGGTAAGTTAGAATCCATGATTTCTCTTTTTGAATGAGTGGACCCAAAGCCACACTTCCCCTGGCCAACAGAAATTTTATTTGAGTTCTATGTCTTCAGCTGCAAGTTGCCCACTCCTCTTCCTCCCCTCCCTCCCCTCCCCTTTCCTCCATTCTCTTCCTTTCTCCTTCTCTCCTTTCCTTAAGGACAGCCTACCATCAGGCTAATTTGCAGAGACATGTGGACTTCATAGTCTCCATGGGCACTTCAGAGTGGAAGGGACCTCTGCAGGTCTTCTCATCCAACCGTCTGCTCAAAGCAGGGTGAACTTCTGATCAAGGTTGCTCAGGCTTTGTCTAGCACAGGTTAGAGTAGCCCCGAGCCTCTCTGGGCAGCCTGGTCCGTCTCAGAAAGTCATATACTTCTTGGCCCTGTCAAGATACACTAGGTCTGTTCTGATACTGCCTGCCTGCCTCCTTGGTGAGATTCATCCTTCCTAAAGCTGGATGTCTGATCTTGAGCTCAGAAACCTTCAATCTATGACAAAGAAATAGGTGCCCATGAAAGTGAATTGTGTGCCACTCTCTCCCATGATTACAGAGGTAGCAGCTAGCAGAGTTGCTATTTAACTCTTTGAGGAAAGCTCCTTTCCCAGGTTCAGAGGTTTTGACCTAGGCCTAGTGGGAGGAAGACACCGAGGACTTCATCTTGCTTGAGAGCAGAATGTGGGCAGAAACATAATTCAAGGTGACTGAGGAACTTCTAAGCTATTTCAGTGGAGTAAATTGGGAGCAAATTGGAAGGGAAGCACTCAGGATCACAGTTCTAAACTAAAATTGAAATTTGAACAAAGACCCAACTGACCCAGTGTTGAGCTGTAGTTTGCTTCACCATGTTTAACTAAATGACTGTTGGTCACTGAAGCTGCATTTTTTTCTGTCAGCCTTAGAGGCATAGGTCCAAAAAGTTTGCTTCAGTTCTCTCAAAGATTATGCTAAGATTGGGATAGTAATTTACAAATGCATCAAGCAAACAGAACATGTGAGGAGGAGTTTACTTCCAAGACAAACCAGAGGTCAGGAATAATCAGAACTTCTCACTTTCTTCCATTAAAATAGTGAGAAGCAGAAGGTGTTGCTCTCCAGGTAGCAATATCTAAAGCAGTCTTTCAAAACAGATAGAAGGTTTCTGTTTGTTTACTCCATTCTCTTCAAGCTGCTTATCTGGGTTTGTATTCTGTTTTCTTCTGCAGCTGCCTTCTCCACAGTCAGTATTTTCCCTGATGATTTCCTTTCTTCTTCATAGCTTGCATCATTCATATTTCATTATCCCACTTTCTGCTAGAAATTGCTCTGTCCTATCTCTTGCAATGTTCCTTAGCTGGCTTATTTCTTTACTGCTTGTTTTCTGCTCTGCCTTTTCCCACTTTCGTATTGCAATTTGTCCTTGATGAACTCCTGCCTACCTAACTACTGCACCTAAATATGGCCAGAGATCTCCCTCTGGGTCACTGCAAAGACTCTATGGTGAGTGACAGAGTTACTGAACTTCAGAGGATGGTTCCATTAGGACCCTAAAATTTAGAAGCAAGCTGGATGAGTAGGACTAGTATTTCTTCTCTTACAGATTTTTTGAAGTTTAATCCCTTCATACTACTCTCTTTCAGTTGTATCCTCTGGCTTTCTCCAGATCTTTTCCTCTAACAGTTCTTACATCCTTTTAAGCCTGCACAGACAGCAAAGCCCCTCTCGAACTTGGGTTGGTTTGAACACCCCACATCCGAACAAAATACCTTCCTTCTTTGAAGCATTTCTGTTTGAGAGCTACATCTCTAACCATGCAGCAATTCTGGGACACTGCAGGAGAGCAGTCTCTCTACTCTGTGCTACACTTCCCACATTGGAAATGTAACCTGGATGCAGTAAGAGCATCTTCTAATCTTCCCAGGTTCATGTAAAAGTCAAATACAGAAGTGAAGCCTTTATGTAAAAAAAAGCTGCTCCATTGATTTTTCCTCTGGCAAATGCCATCTATTTTGCTCAGCTTTAAGAATGATCCAAACTCCCAAGTCTACTCCCGAGGCTATTTTTGAGCTTATGCCTACAGACATGTTTTCTTGTTCTGCATCCGCTCACAGCAAAGCTTAAAAAGGCAAAGACTATCTCCAAAAAATATCCTCTTGTCTGAACTCATATGACCTGTGCTGACAAACAGCAGCTTATCACTCTCTACTCTCATTCTTGCACACAAACCTGCTGAAAGTGATCAGGGACGCTAGGAGCTCCCTGTCAGAGCAAGATTCCCATAGTCCTTGCTGGCAGCACAACTTGCTTACAGCTGTCTGCATCCCATCAGGCATCTCTGAGAGCACAGTATCAACAAAATAATCTACCACATATCAGGAAGTGTGGAAGGAGCAGATGCATTTCACTTAAAATTAGCCAAAGAAAGTCCTCTGATCTGCTTGACTGAAGTCAGTAGGAAAGCTGAAGGAGTTCAACCATGGGAGGTTTCCCCAGTTCTTGAAAAAAAGAGCACCAGGCATGCACAGCATCACGTATGGCTGCTGGGGAGCTTTTAGCCCTGAAAGAATCACCTGTGATGGGGTCAAGAAAATATGTCAAAACCTGTGTCATGTGGACATGGATTTAAGGCACTCAAAACCAGGATGAGAGATCTCATTAATGAACACAAATACCTGAAAGGTGGGTGCCAAGAGGATGATGTTAGACATTTTTCCAGTGGTGCCCAGAGACAGGACAAGGAGCAACGGCCATAAACTAAAACACAAGAAGTTTCACCTCAACATGAGGCAGAACTTCTTTATGATGAGGGTGGCAGAGCAGTGGAGCAGGCTGCCCAGGGGGTCACGGAGTCTCCCTCTGGAGACATTCAAAACCTGCCTGGATGCATTCCTGTGTAAGGTGCTCTAAGTGGCCCTGCCTTGGCAGGGGGCTGGACTAGATGATCTCCAGAGGTGCCTTCCAACCCTAATGACTCTGTGATTCTGTGATGTGAAACCGAACTCTACTCCCCCTTCCCTCCCTCCAACCTCACCCCCTTAAGCCCTCTTCTTTTTTTTCAGTAAGAGAAGCTATCCATGCTGGGAACGCTGCAAGGAAGATTAATCCAGACACCTATCATTTATCACTTATCTGTTTACAGACTGCATGCAGGTGTAAGGAATGAAAAATCACTGCAGATAAAGGCTAGACAGTTTGAGAGCAGCCTTTTAGTATGCCAGAAATCAAGTTCTCTCAGAAATAGAGGGATCTCCAAAGCAGCAGTGGGGGATTCCTCTGTTCTCTCATTATACTTGGATGCTGAGCTACAGCAAAAGCCTCTACTGTGGTGTCGTGGTTTAAGCCCAGCCGTAACTCATAACCAAGCAGCCGTTCCCTCACTCTACCCCCTTCCTCCCCCCTGCTCCCAGAGGGATGGGGAGGAGAATCGAAAGAATGTAACTCCCACGGGTTGAGACAAGAACAGTCCAGTAACTAAGGTATAACACAAACCACTGCTGCTACCAC